>NW_026507721.1:0-19129 GCF_026875155.1 Cherax quadricarinatus
TGGGTAGGGTGTTTAACGGCCCTTTTTTGTTTTTTAAAAGTACAGGGACGTTTGGGGAGGAGTGTCGTACGGTCTCGTGAACGGGGTTTTGTGAGAGAGAATCAAAGAAGCGGATTAGATAGGCGTTAAAGTGGGGACCTGAGCCAGGACAAAAAAGGGATTAGACGGGAGTGATTAGGGGAAAGGGGTAACTACAGAGGGGGTGTAGAAGGGGGATCCAAAAGGGGGGGGGGGGGACTTTTAAAACCGGGAAAAAAAAAACACGTGGGAGTCTCCCTTGGAGGGGGAGTGGAAATCCATGGCATAAGGGGAACCTTTGTCTCTTTGAGGTAACGGATTTTCCCCCCGTTTAAATAGACCTGACAACGGCGAGAGTACAAAAGGGGGCCTCAGACAGAAAGGAAAGAGGGGATCGTTTGCAAGATTATTAAATGGTCATGCACCACAGCGGGGCTTCGGCAATAGATCTGAAAATTTTTTCGCTGGTGCCAAAATCGCCAAAATTTCTCACGTTGGGGTGTAGGATCACCTTTCGAATTGTAACCCGTGTCCTCTATTAAATGAGGGGGGGAGTTCTCGCTGTCAAAAGTTAAACGAGCCACATTGCTAGGGTATGTCCCCGCCCACAGGCAGGAAAAACGTAAGTGCTACCTTGGGTTTGGGAGTCTTGGTTTCCAGCTGTTCAGAATGTCTCCCACATTGGAAAATTTTTGTTGAACTAGGTATGGGGCGAATGACGTACCACTACAAGAATTGGGGGAATGTTTTTTTCAAGATGACAGGAACAGTATCGTTTGGGGAAAGACGAAGAGCTCATAGCCTGGGGGCATTCTGTACGGTAATGTGCCGTACCGCTCTAAGGCATGAAAAGAAATATCTTTACCAACAGGCGTAGGAGTGCCTTCCAATACTTGGTCAGAAAGATAGGCATAGAGGAAGTTTTCTAAAGGGGTTAAAAATTTAGTCCACTGTTCAGTCTGAAATGAGCGGGAAAGGTATGAAGGAGGTCGATCTTTCTGAGAAGAACGAGAAGGGGAGAAGACACAGAGGTAATTGTCTTGGTTTGGGCTGGGCCCAGAGTTGTCCGACGGGGAAACGGGGGGGGCGATTTGAAAATTGCCGCACCGTAAGGGGGGCCGGAAGCAAGTCAGGAACGAAGGCCCATAAATCGAAGGAGTCAGTCGGGGCCCTCGTCCCTGAACGGGTGAAAAACAGCAACGGAAATGGGTCAGGGCATGAGGAATGTCAAAAGAGGGGGCCCAAAAAAGGGGCGGGTCAAACGGGGTGCGGTATCAAAAAGGGGGCCCCGGGGGGGTTACCGGGTTTTCATGGACTTGGGCTGCCTGGTTGGGTTACTTCTTTTTTTTTTTTTTAAAGAAAAAAAGAAAGAAAAAAGAAAATAAAAAAAAAAAAAAAAAAAAGGGGGACCGGGAGGGATGGGTCCTGGAGGAATGAAAGGGGCCAGAAATCTCCCTCCGCGCCCAAGGGGACCTCAGCACCGCAATAGCGCAGATGCAGCAGGAACCTCCCATACCCTACCCAAGCAGAAAACAAACAACCCGGGATAGCAACCTCACATCTCCCGAGCACCTCGGGGACAAAGAGGGGCGGCCGTATCCGCCACAAAGCATCCCCTTTCAGCACCCCCCCGGAATCCAAAAGGGTGGCTTCCAGAATACACCGTCGCCCAAAAGACCCCCCAAATACTGGGGATACCGGAGGGGGATCGGACATCCCCAGGCCAGATTCCCGGAAAAATACGCCACCGCTAAAAACCTAAACGAATGGGAGGCCCCCGGGTATCCTTTCCCTACCTGGGAACGGCGCCTGTGGGAGAAATCCCAAAGGAAAAAAAGGGGAAAGGGGAAAAAGGGGAGGGGTGGGGAGGGGGAGGAGGAAAGGGAAAAGGGGGGGATGGGATAGGGGGGGGGAATTGGGGGGTAATTGGTTCGGTCTAGAAGAAGCCCCATGTCTAATTCCCCCGACAAGACCCTCACCACGCCAAGGGCCCCCTTGAAAAGGAGAGTTATCAAGCTATTCCCGGGGAGCTTTAAAAAATTTGGTTGGGCAAATGTATTTGTTAGTGGAGGGATTGTAAAAGGACCTGCTATATGGCAACAGGCCTGCTGCAGTGATCCAACCTTTCGTATGTTCTTATGTTAAGAGGAAGATAGTTATTAATAGGGGATATTAAATAAGGTCTTAGGATAACTCTCCAAGAGAGAACCTGCAGTAATGGATTTAAATTAGACAAAGATAGATTTAGAAAAACACATAGGAAAGTATTGTTTTGGAAATATGGTATTGATGAGTGGAAACAGTCTACCTGTTTGGGAATTGAGGCTAGGACTTTAGGTAGCTTCAAATTTAGGTTGGATAAATATATGAGTGGGAGGGGTTGGATTTGAGTGGGTCTTGCAAATGAGTGGATAGAGTTATCAGACCTTATTTCTTGGGGAGCATTGAAAATTGGGTTGGGCAAATTTTTTGTTAGTGGGATGGATTGTAAAGGACCTGCCTAGTATGGGCCAACAGGCCTGCTGCAGTGTTCCTCCTTTCTTATGTTCTTATGAAAAACAATAAACAGTAGACCCTTTTATTACACAGTAGTTAGGTTCCTGAAAATGCCGTGTAAGATAAACTGAAGAATTTGTGGGAAAAATAGGGTTACGTTCCTTGGAGCCCCCCAAAAATTGTCAAACTTTTTTTCTAGACCTCCAGATCTTACAAAAATAAAAGTGAATATGTAATCACTGTTCATTGTCGTTGTGAAGGCTTACTCAGCCCTGTAATAACTTCAGACAGTATTACCAAGGCTGGCTCCTCCTCAGGAAAATTAATGAATAGAAAAAGAAATAATAACAAACATAAACACTTTATTATATAGAAAATATAAAATATAAAACACTTAAATATGAAATATTAATCATACATTAAAGAAAATGAAAAATGAAAAATATAAATGATAACTGAATTCAACGCTAATATATATAGGGGTGTCTGGTGTTGGTGACAGTGTGTTGTTGAAATCGTAGCCATTGCTGATGATGGGGGGGGCGGTCGCAGGTGTTGGTTACGACCCACTGGCTAGTTCGTCACAGTATAGCCTTCAGTATTATATCCCGATGACAGGAAGCAGGTTCTTTAAACCGCTGCAATGATGAGGGGTTACGTCCTTCAAATTCATACAGGTGCACAGTAATAAATCCAAAAAGGGAATCTAGACGTTAGTCCATCTCCATCCAGTTCTTCTCGTTGATTGACAGGTGACCCTCTCTGTCATCCCATCTGAAAAGGAAAACAGATGACCCACTGCTTAAATAATCCCTCTCCATGATAAGTACAATACCTAAAAGATGTGGTGATTATTACAACACAACAAAGAGCAAGACTGAAAGACTAAGTTAAATTATAGGTCAAAAGTGAAGCTTCAACCCATAAATCCACTAGAATACAAGGCAGGCATGTAACTTACAGTAGTGCCTGGGAGCTGTGAGTCTAGTGATTACTGTTTGGACAAATAACAATACAAAAAAAAAGGGGGGGGGGGAGGGGGGGGGGGGGGGGAGAAGCCCATCAGGGTGGGGGGGGTGGGGGGGGGGGGGGGGGGGGGGGGGGACGTCACCCTTTTGGGGGAGGGGGGGAAGGAGGAGGGAAGGGGATAGCGGGAGCTAGACTGACCTAGCATAACCAGCACCGGCCGTCAAACTATCAACTTACGGGGTGGGGGAAAAAGGCGGAAAGCGGAGCTTGACATACCCTAACCTTACAAGTACCGGCAATGCAACTATTTGTTACTATATAAGATACTCCCTCCTACTCCTTATCTATTGAACGTTTCCCCTCGCACCCCCCTTACCAAACTTATATTCAAGGCGGTATAAGAATAATATGCGAGGAAAAAGTTCTAACCAGGTGGAAGTCGCGTAAGCAAAACAAATCTTCTACTGACCTGTCACGACTAACACATTCAGAGAAATAATTGGACGTTGGTTCCCTTAAAAGTTTTCTAGGTATATCAAAGGATTGTGGTCCGTTTCTAAAATGAATTCTATTTCCCAGCAAATAAAAGTTAAGTTTGGGAGATACCCCACACAAGGCTATAGTACATTCCTTTTCTATTGTGGTATCTTGATTCTGCGGGAAGGAATTCCGCTTAGTAAGCATACAGGGAAGGAGAGTACCACACGGTATTTGATAGATAACACCGCACCTAAGCCCAGTATTGGGGAGGCACAGTTCTTAAGCAAAAATGTTTTATTAATAACCTGGAATCTTAAGTAAGGGTCTTTCGAAAAGATACTTTTAATCTCATTAAAACTTTAATCTCATTAAAACTTTTCCCGAGCTACGTCGGAAAGTTCAGAGTTCCTTCCACAGACTTTTTAAGGAAGTTGGATAAGAAATGCTGTAAGATCAGTAGGTTCGGATACACCGAGCATAAAAATTTACAGAAACCAAAAAGCTAGCATGACTTCTTGGTTTTGGGGAGTCAAATCTTATAAAGCTTATGCATCTTACTGGGGAGAGGCTGCAGAGAGTTATTAGAAAGTATCAGTCCAAGATATCTAAGCTTGTTTATATCACGGAAGCATTTCCATCCCAGCATGGCAGTGAGGCCATGTGAATCGGAACCTACGCAAAACTGATGTTAATGTTTGGAATATGTTCGCCCCACGTGGATGTCATTACGTAAATGAGATTATCAAAATAAACTGAAACAATTTGGCATATTACCCAAGACCTTTCTCATCAGTCTCACGTGGTAGCACAGGCAGTTACCAAAACCGAAGGTCATAGTTCTATATTGCATCAGTTCCATGGTGTGTAGGAAAGCGGTGTACTACATAGAAGAAGGATCTAAACCTTACTTGAAGATATGCCTGAGCAATATCAATCTCTGAAAGAAGGAAGCCATCATAAAATTTGTGTAGATCGCTAATCTATTAAGGGCAATAGGCTCAGCATCCCACCGAGTTATAGCCGTAAGGCCTTCTGAAGTTCAATAGCCAGTCTATATGAATAATCCTCCCTTCTAACCATGACTACTGGTGACCAATATGAATATACTTAAGGTTTCAATGTAACTTTAGTTTTAATAATTTTGTCTACCTCTCAGTCCAAATGCATCCCTAAGGTGAACTGGAAACGGGTATCATTTTCGTTGATAGGTTTGTCCGTCCACTAAGTCAATCTTTTGGCTACCGTGGAGTAACACCTGGAATATCATAAAGACGTCTGAAAAGTTACTCAACATTGAGTAGTTCATGTCACTTATGGTCATCCAAAGATTCATTAATATTAATGGTTGGTTTGCGCCCTGAGTGTCAAGAGTCACCAATCCATGTAGTTTCTTCATCATAGTCTAAGTTAGAGGTTCAATTACGCACACTTTACATTCGTCATTGTCTTATCAAGTTCGTGTGGAAAAACTAAGTCAAAGTAATTAATGCAGTTTAACCAAATTTCATTGGTAATATTCTTAAGGAGGTTGATATGATAAAGCTTAGTTCCCCTTGGACTTCTATGAGGTTAATCAACTTTTCCCACAAATTTTTTAATACTTTTATATGGACCTTTCCATGCTACTAATAATTTATTGACTTGAATCGCAAAAGTACAAAGAACCTTCATCCCCTACTTAAAACTTCTCCTCTGACTTTGGAATCAAAATATGTTTGTACTGGTCCCATTGACAAAACTTAAGTTTATTTATTTTACGAAACTATGTTAGGTCTCCCTCAAGTTTGGATCTAAGTCAAGGAGAACCTGGTAAGAAGACTGAACCTCAGCATTTAACCTCCTCATTAGTCCATAAGTCATGAAGGATGGACAATGGGCCTCTGGCCTGTCTACCAAGAAAGTTCAAAAGTGAAACCCAAAGAGTCACTGGGAACTTCCCTCATGGCAAACAAAGCACAGGTAAGGTAACGATGGCCACTCCTTAGGTTTTTAAGGGGAGGGAAAGTTTCCTTAAAATGGACTTGAGAATCGAATGCTGGTGCCTCAATCCTCCCATTACAGCAGGGATGATAGGGTGTGGTGAAGAGAGGCCTTCACTCCCAGAAGTTGGTATAAGATGTTCATTAAGTTCAGATGTGAATTGTGTCCCACGGTCAGGAACAAAAATTCTCTAGGGAGCCCCACTCTGGAGAAGATGGACAAAAGGGCTTCAGCCACCTCTGTAGTGGATCTGGTCTTTAAGGTATGGCATCAGGAAACTCGAAGCATAATCAACTAATGTTAATAATATCTATGTCCCCCATATGAAATGGAGAAAAGGGACCAACGATGTCAATAGCTACACTTTCAAAACAGGTACCGTAAAGATAGGCATTTTGACCATAGGGTACTCCCCTTGTACCTCGGGAGGATGACAGTTGGCAAACTTACACGATCTACAATAGGTAGTGACATCTGAGGACATTTTTGGCCAAAAATAGTTCCCTAATGTTATTTAAGGTTTTACGATGCCGAGAAATGTCCGGCCCCACCTGCAGGTCATGACCCATTTTAAAAAACTCTCTCTGCATTGACATTGGAACAACTAAGATGGAATAGTTATCTCATCTGAATTTAATTTGAATACTGACTTTACCAGAATACATTTTATATATTCAAATTTATATGAAAAGTTTTTTCTTTGGATCACTGATTTTGTTTTAGGGCGCATTATGGCAATTCAGAGAGAAGGGCAATTAGTTTGTACCTTGGACAAAAGAGTCCTTCGATATATCTAAAGGCTTAAAGTCAGGGAAAAAATCAAAGATTATCAGTAGAAGGAGCCTGGCTTTGGTCTGAGCCTAGTCAAGATCCAAGACTTTTATGGTATCGGAGGTGATATCTTTACTTCATCTAACAAGTGAGACTGGGTTGATCCTACTACTCGCTTTCCGAGAGTAGCATCAATGTGTTTAATCCTCACATGAATCTCATGAACATAGTCTCTCTGAACTTTCAAGGCTTCCCTAACACCTTACAGGAAGAGGATTTCTGAAAAAGCTTATGTCCACCCTTTGGCAATGAAAGTCAACCTCAAAGGAAAAATGTCAGCTTATCCATTCCTATTAGTACGGAGCAAGAAGTGATGGGACTAGTACGGCTTCAGACCAACCGTGAACCATTTAGGACCTAATGTAACAATGGATGGTAGAAAAGTGTCCCGTACGGCCCAAGTAGTCGAAATATAGCAAAGGAATAGTTTTCTTTAAGGTTAGGGAACGCTTATCAGAAATGACTATACATGTCTAGTAAAATGGTAGATACATTAAGTCCATTAACTGTTTCCGAACAGAAGATGCGTTGGTCCATTACAGTCTTTGAAAACATCATCCAACTTTTTGGACTTCTTAGAAGGAGTGAACAATCTGACGTTTAAGCCCTTAACACCACACAAATGACCAAAACAGGAATAAAAGAAGTCATTTTACTTTCCATTAGAGCTTTGATTTCTTAAGGTCTGATGAACCCTTTGCCCTAAGGGTGTGATCCCATAGGTATTTATAGGAATTGTTGAGTCCCCCCCCCCTCAGCATACAGGTCACACCTCACAACTTCCCTCAGCTTTAATCAGGTTACGTTCTCTGATGAATGTTCGTATCTGATGGGGAAGAGCTGTCAGAACTGGTCAGCAAACCATGAATCCACTAAGAGATTCAAAACTGTTATCAAATTCTGAACTCTCTATCCAAAAGTCGAACAAACGACAGAGTTGTTACCTGTAACTGCTGAAAGTTCTGGTCAGGCTGTAAGGGTGGCATACCTGAAATCTTTCCTGTACGATTAGTGGTTTTTTGTATCTTTAAGGATTGCCTTCTTCAGTAGGTTAAATTACATATGATATCCTGCGACAAAGTCTGGCATAGATATTCAAGGCTGTACCAGAAAATAACATTCCTAACCTGGTAGCCCAGGTGTCAGCAGGCGCATTCGCCAGAGGGTAGCGTATTTTCAAACAGCTGATAATGTATGAAGTTTATTCTTCCCCCCCTCCCTGTGAAGGGAGGAAAAATTTGGTGTTGGAATTTGTGCACTGCCTGCACGTTGGTTCCATTACTCCTTCCTCTAATTGTTGTTGTTGTAAGAGTTAACTTTATTCTCTAATTCAAGGGCGAGATTTTTCGAGCTCGCGATCCTTTCTCTCTCTATTAACTCAAGTTTCTCTAGCTTTTTCCCTCACGTCACTAGTTTTTTCCTCAACTTCCTTTCCTTCGCTCTTCTCCTCAAGTTCTCTTATTTTAGCCTGTTCCTCACATATTTTAGCCTGTTCCCACGTATTTTAGCCTGTTCCTCACGTTCTCTAGCTCTTTCTTCACGATCTAAGTCTATCACGCTCCTTTTTGTCCTTCTCTTTCTCTTTCTGTCTTTCTTGGATTTCCTCTCAATTCTCTCTCCTCTTCTCTTTTTCTCTTCTCTTTCGATTCTCTCTCTCTCCTTTTCTTCTTCTCTTTCCTTACTAACTGTCCTCTTCTCTCTCAATTCTCTCATCTTTCAAGTCTTTTCCGGATCTTACACTAATGAAAGAGAATTCTAAATTTTTCCACCTGTTATTCCTAACTTACTACCAGCATTCACCAAAACTGGTAACCTCCATGCTTGCAAGAATAACTTAAACTACAGGGAAATGAAAACGGTATTAAAAGAAAAACAGAGGGTTCAATTCCTGCTCCGTACAAACTGTAAAAAAACCAAGAGGGGCTCGATCCCTGCTTTCAATTAAACAAAATGTATTAATAAAACGAAGGTTCAATGCTGCTCCCCGACAAACAGTAGTAAGTAAATTGGGGTCCCTTGACCACCAATCTCTCACCAACAAATCAAGAGTGTCCAACAACAAGATCCCTTGATAAAATAAAAGAGCTCAATGTAACTAATGGGCACTGGAAAATCTCGGTCCCTCGAGTCTAATCCTCCAAATGTTTCAAAGCTCACAAGAAAGGTGGCAAGAATTAACTATTAATATCCTGCCTGACTTGACTTACCAATAAATTGAGAATATAACATCCACCAAATCTTTTAAATACCTGTACCGTAGTCCTACCATAGAGAATGATTACTCATGGCTGGTGTAACTCCTCTGTGTATGCAGCGTTGAAGGTTCGGGGGGGGGGGGGTGGGGGGGCTTTGGTAGATTCGAGATGAAATTGAATCTTGATTCTAGTCGAGTTGTATCCTGGCAAGGACGCCAATTGTGAAGGATTAACTAACTCAGCCCTGTAATAACTTCAGACAGTATTACCAAGGCTGGCTCCTCCTCAGGAAAATTAATGATTAGAAAAAGAAATAATAACAGACAAACATAAACACTTTATTAATATAAAAATATAAAATATAAAACACTTAAATATGAAATATTAATCCTACATTAAAGATAATGAGATAATGAAAAATATAAATGTTTACTGAATTCAAAAGCTAAATAATAGGGGTGTCTGTGTTGGTGACACTGTGTTGTTGAAATCGTAGGCCGTGCTGAGATGGGGGGGGGGGTCCCAGATGTTGTATGACCCGATGACAGGAAAAGCAGTCTTTACCGCTGCATGAAGGAGGGGTTACGTCCTTCAATTTCAATACAGGTGCCCAGTAAAAATCGAAAAAGGGAAGTCTCAGGACTTAGTCCATCTCCACCATTTCTTCTTGCAGGAGCTGTGAGTCTAGTGATAACTGTTTTGGACATAGCCCTCACGTCACCTATCGGGGGGGGGGGAGGAGGAGGGGAAGGGAATAGCGGGATCTGGAGCTGACCCTACCTTAACAAGCAGAGCCGCAGTCAAACTATCACTTTCGGGGTGGGGGAAAAAGGTGGGAATAGCGGGAGCTTGACTTACCCTACCTTAATAAGTAGCCGGCAATGAAACTATCACTTTCGGGGAGGGGGGAAAAAGGCGGGAATAGCGGGAGCTTGACTTACCCTACCTTAACAAGTAGCCGGCAATGAAACTATTGTTACTATATACTCCCTCGCTACTCCTATCTATTGAACTTTTCCCTCACAGTCGTGATGTATTATGTTGTTTTTACTGCTTAAGACTACAAATGCAACAGAAATAATAGTACAGTGGAACCTCGGTTTTCATATGCCCTAGCTTGTATGTAAAACTATAGTTATTCTCTATAAAATGTATTTTTTGTTAATATTTTTGGGGTGTCTGGAACGGATTAATTGGATATACATTATTTTTTTATGGGAAATATAAACAAAAAATGCATTTATAGAGAATAACTATAGTTTTACATACAAACTAGGGCATACAAAAACCGAGATTCCACTGTATTTCTTACCTTCAATTGTGGGTGCTGGTGTTTGTCGATGACTGTGAAGAGAGTGGAGAGTTATGCTGTAGCCCTACTACTGGGCTGAGGTGGATGGTAGATGTACTGTTACTGGAAGTTGATGGTTGTACCGGGAGTTGGGTGCATAAATTCTGTAATGAATTTTTGGGCTATTTTTAATTTTTAACCCTGCAGTACATTACACAGCTGATGGTAAGGCATCAGCTGCCTCTAGAACACTGTTTCAAAGCACTACTTCTATTTTTTTGTCAAGGGTCCCTTCAGTGAAAAAAGGCTAACTAAGTCAGTCAGTCCAGTCATCAGTCCAATAATCAGTCAAGTCAGTCAGTAAATCCAGTCAGTCATCATAAGTCAGTCAAGTAAGTCAGTAAGTCGGTCAGTATGCCTGTCTGTAAGTCTGTCCATAAGTCAGTCATTCAGTTTATCATCACAAAAACTTGGATACGTATTTACCTCATTTCATTTTAACTGTAAAACTGACGAGTCCATTAAGGCCATAGGCTCTCTTCTCTCGTCTAATCTTATCCATTTCTTTGTAGCTTTAAGACTTAAACGCTTATATACCTTTTCTTGCCACTTTCATCAATACGCGTATGCCCTACAGGTCCATGATTGCTTGGCAGAATACAAGATCATGGCATTTAACCCTTAAAAATGGTCAACGTAAATATACTTTTTTCAGCATTTGAAAGTACAGTGGACCCCCCCGGTTAACGATTATGTTATTCACTCCATAAGTATGTTCAGGTGCCAGTACTGACCGGAATTTATTCCCCATAATGGAATATGTAGAAGCAATTAGCCCATTTTCAGGACCCCCAAACATACACGTACAAACGCACTTAATAAATACACTTACATAAATTGGTCGCATTTGGAGGTAATCGTTAGGCGGGGTCCCCTGTATATAAAAAATGTAGATCTTCTTTTTGTTTTACATTTGAAAATGGTTAAAAAAAACTTTTATTCTATTTTTTTTTTTGTACATTTCAAATATGTAAAAAAAAAGTAGATCTAACTTTGTAGCACTAACGAATTTGAACTTCGAGTTTTTGGCCGTTTAAGGGTTAAAAATCAAAACACAATTCACAAACACAGCTAAGCTCCTAGGAGAGAAGGGTACTGAATCATGCATTCATGAAGGTTGGGATGGGGTTGGCGGAGTGTTGGGTGTAGAGGATGGCAGTATGTCCCTTCCTCGCTGACACAGTGGTCTGACCCTCAACAAGGCAACAGCTTGAGCTGGGGAAATGTTTTCTGCAAAACGAACCATGATTATGTTAATTTTTACGAAGTGTTGTATCAAAATGGTGCCTACAATTTTTTCAGTAGTGGCAATAACCACACAACAGCTAAGTTGCACATGGGCTAACTAACAACATACTAAGATCCACTGATAAGAAAAATAATAATATAATAATAATAATAATAATAATAATAATATGTAATAATAATAATAATAAAAATAATAATAATAATAATAATATAAGAATAATAATAATAATAATAATAATAATAATAATAATAATAATAAAATTTAATAATATCTTTAGCTCTAACTCTATGAGAAACCCGACCTAATCCATTTATTCCTCTCCACTGAAACTCACCCCCCCCCTTCAGCTTTGTTCACTTAAAGCCAGGACATCCAGCTTCTTCTCATTTCATAACATCCACAATCATCTCTTTCTTTATCATTCGCAACAACATCCACACTCAGCTTCCCACTTGGAACAATTTTCTTCTTATCTTTTTAGTAATTATTACAGGAAAAGGGGTTACTAGCCCCTTGTTTTCCCGAATTTTAGTTGACTTTTCTAACACGCATGGCTTACGGAGGAAAGATTCTTATTCCACTTCCCATGGATATAAAAGGAAAGTAAATTAGAACACGAACTAAGATAAAATCAAAGAAACTCAGATGATTGTGTATAATAACCATGTAGTGTGGCCTAGGTGAAGTAGAAGAGCAAGACGTACTGTAATCTTGCATATTATGAGACAGACAAAAGACAGACCACAACCTACAATCACTAAAACATTACAGGCTTTCGTTTTGCACTCACGTTAGCAAACGGTAGTACCTCTCCCTGGGTGGTTACTGTATACAGTATAGTATACCAACACTCTTATATGAGGTGTGAAGCTTGGTTAGTAAATGCCTGCAGCGAGGAGGCGTTTGGATGCAGTGGAGGAGTCCTGTCTAAGAGCAATTGTGTGGTGTAAATATTATGCAGAAAAATCGAGTGTGGAAATTTAGAGAAGTGTGATTAATATACGTATTAAGTCAGAGGGCTGTAGAGGGTTTGTTAGGTGTTTGGTCCAATTTAGAGAGAATGGATCAAAGAAGAATGACCATGGAGAGCGTATAAATCCAGTAGGGGAAGAAGGTGGGTAAAGAGACTCTTCGAAAGGTTGGAGGGGGGTTAAAGAGAGGTGTGTGGGCGAGTCTGGACTTCCAGCAATCGTTGCTTGAGCTTGTTAATAGGCGGTGAATGGAGGGCAAATGGTATTTGGGACCTGAACGAGCTGTTGGAGTGTGAGCAGGGTAATATTTAGTGAAGGGATTCAGGAAACCGGTTATTTTATATAACCGACTTGAGTCCTGGGAACTGGAAGAAGTACAATTACTCTGCACTCTATAGGAGGTTCGAGATACTGCAGTTTGGAGGGATATTATTGTGGATTTTTATCATGTAAATACTTCTAAATTCTAGGTAGTGGTTGGCAGACAGCAACTGCCCAGGGAGGTACTACCGTCCCTGCCAAGTGAGTGTAAAACTGAGCCTGTAATTGTTTACAAGAATGGTAGAGTGCAGTGATCTTTTTATTCTGTCTCATACACATGCAAGTTTTTCAGGTATCTTGCTACTTTCTCTTTCACTTAGGTCACACCTACACATACAAGCATATACAACACACCCTTTGGGTTTTCTCTATTTCTTTCTAGTTCTTGTTCTTGTTTATTTCCTCTTACCTCCATGGGGAAGTGGAACAGAATTCTTCCTCCGAACCATGCGTGTTTAGTATAGAGGCGACTTAAATGCCGGGAGCAAGGGGCTAGTAACCCCTTCTCCTGTATATAATAAAAAATGTAAAAGGAGAAACTTTCGTTTGTCCCTGTTTGGAGCCACCCCGCCCGGTGGGAAACGACGTGTGTTGAATGAAAGAAGACTTCTAAACAGTTGTATTCTGGGCACCTCTGCAAAAAAAAACAGTGATTATGTGTGAGTGAGTGAAAGTATTGATTGATGATGAAGCAGTTTCGTTTTTGGGGATTTTTCTTTCTTTGGGTCCACCCTGCCTTGGTGGAGACGCCAAACTTGTTGAAAAAAAAAAAAAAAAATCTTTTTTTTCTACAAGAACAAGTAAAAGGAATACAGGTCCTAGCTGACATTAATGACAAACTGCCGCTTGTATGCTGATGCATTCGGGCGCAATTAGTCAGTTTTGTCCCAGGATGTGACCCACACACAGACGACTAATACCCAGGTACCCATTTTATACTGATGGGTGAACATGGTGGCAGGTGTCTTATGGAAACCACGTCCCTAATTTTTGCAAACATTACCGGAGGAAGATTCGAACGCCGGACCTCAGTGGGTGAGCTAGAAACACTAGCGATCCAGCTACAGGGCACATCAATATGAAAGCAATATAGAACAGGCTTAATACACAAAGATATTAATTAAACACTATGCATCAGTTCGTCACCAACTAATAAGAAAGCCAAGCAATTGTACTTGTTCCCAATAGATTAACCGAGAACAAGAGAGATATAAAAAGACCTGGATAGACACACTCATATTCTGGGCACCTACAAACGAAAAAAAAAAAAAAACAGGGACCAATGCCTTAGCAAGTGATTACTTAGATGGGAATTCCCAACCTCCTCCTATCTTCCACCAACTGAGCCCACTGAAGACACACGATATTAAAGTCACTTAAAAATAAATCAGGAAATCTGACTCGATCCCACCATTCTTGTACAAATGAGTGGCTCATGTCCTTTTGCCTGCATTACATTACTCATTAGCAAACACTAGAAACTTAGTCCTTTCCCACATTACTCAAGATAGCATGGGTTAACACCTATACCAAGGGTGGTGGCTCCACAGATGTAAACAACTACAGCCACATCAAACTACCAATGATATCAAAATCTTCGAGAAACTTGTGCACAGGAGATTCATTCCTTTGAAACATGCAAAGCATCCTCACTCCTGCCAATTTGGTTTCAAGAAAAGCAAAAGAAAAGCGTCGCAAAGTAAAAAAAAAAAGCCAAACCTGCTTTAAACAGCACTGTAAAAAAATGAATATCCATTAGGACTCTTTATCGACCTAAGGAAGATTTTGATACAGTAGACCATGGCATCCTACTCACAAACTTGATCAATATGTAAAAAAGGGGCAAGCACTACATATTTCAAATCCTCCCTTATACTAACAGGCATCCATACAGGGAAGTGTCCTTGTCCCCTGCTCTTCCTCTTATATATCAGTGATCTTCCTAATGTAACACAACACCTGAAACCTATTCTCTCTGCGACGACACAACTTGTGTCATCTTCCACCCTAAACTTGGCCTCAGCTCAACACCATCGTTCATGAAGAGCTAGTCAAAATGACCTGGATGGACGCTAATAAACACACTTAATACTGACAAAACTTTATATTTTGTTTAGAACCGAGCCAGGGTTGCCAGCTGAACATTAGCTTCACAACACTATCATTTCCAACAAAATGAGGGCAAATTCCTGGGCCTGCACTTGACAGCAACCTGAAATTCAACACCCAAATACAGCCATACCAAACAAAGGTATCCAAAATGTTAGGATCCTCTCCAAGAAACGTTACTACATACCACGATTGGCCCTACTCACACTGCAGATTCCACCATGGATCAACAGAGCAACCCACCTAAAGCCAAAATAACCTAACAAAAAGCGCAGTAAGATTTAACATGCACTCCAATACTAGACAAAACACCCCCCCCCATCCCCAACTCTCAAAGATCTAAACTTACTTGCAGAATATTCACACCTATTCCTGTGCAACCTACATTTAACAGAACCATAGATTCTAATATTAACCCTGAACTGAAACACTTTTTCTATGATAGCTGCAACAAGACCCACAGAACACAATACAGACACAAAAATCTCTTTGACATTCCCAGTGTCAGCTAAATCTGACAAATTCAAAGTGCCTAAAAGGCCTAAAATCTTCAACTCCTGCCTAAAACTTAGAACTGCAGACTCAACCAACCCATTTTTTTTTTTCAAACTACTGTTAAAAGAAACATCTTATCTCCCAAATGCACCCCATCATCATGTTAATTATATGAAAACCACCTACTCTCTTTTTTGTATCATGCACCCATCCGAAACCAAATACCAGATTTACTCTCAATATCTGTGATTCCCCCTAACCTACAACTTAAACTCACCCAAATTAACTATGAATATAAAAATTCCTAATATAGCTACTGCCTAATAAATCTTCAGTTAATCCCTAAGTATTGCCTAAGAACTCTCACAATATAAGAGCTTGGAACAGAAACAGTGTATCTTGCCCAAGACTTAACCCTTCTCCTATTACTAAAAATGACTAAATGTACCACTGATATTGTTTTGTACGACAGTAGACTATCATTTAGCACGAGTTTAATTTGGCACGATTCGGGTAATGGATGAATGAAGAGTTGTGCACAATTTTATATAAACACGTCGTAAAATTAATTTAACACAGTTACAGTTTTGTGGGAAAGAAAAAAATTATCTTTTTCCTCAAGCAGCCGCCTTGTTGTGGAGCAGTCCAGGGAGCCTCCCACCATCCCCTGCAACTCTATCGCCGACACCACACCACCATCCCAGTTCGTATTCATTCGTGTCCCCAGTCTTCTCTGCTACAAGCTAGCGTGTTTGGTGAATGTGTTAAGATATTTTAATTACTAAATCTTATATCTGCCAACAAACATGACACCCAGTAGCCATCATGTTTGCTGAAAAGTGGTAAAAAAGGGTATAAGCATTTAAGTCTTAGAATTAACAAAGAAACCATGATATTAGAACAAGATAACTGGAGCCGTAATGAAGTGTTACTTTTGAACACAGAAAAAGAGGTAAACATGAGTTGTGTACTGACTTACTGAATGACTGACTGACTTACTGAAGACTTGACTGACTTTACCTTACCGAGTGACTGTACTGAATGAATGACCTGACTGAATCACTGAAAGACTTACTGACTGACTGAAATGACTTTAAAGTTAGACACTCCAGTACTAGAACAAACCTTCAGTAACCAGAACCTCTACCATCCACCTCAGCCAGTAGGCCACAGCATAAATCACCACTCTCCTACAATCATCCCACAAACACCAGCCCCCACAATTTTAAAGGTAAGAAATACTATTAATTTTGTTACATTTGTAGTCGTAAGCAGTAAGAACAACATAATACATCACTACAATGAACTATAATTACATATTCACATTTATTTTTGTAAGATGTGAAGGCCTAAAAAAAAAGTTGTCTGGATTTTGGGGCTCCACAAATATGTAACGCCTATTTTCCCCATAAGTTCTTCATTCACTAAAACATTTTGCCTAACACGGTGTTATTCAGAAATGTAACTAACCGAGCTCAATGACGTCTACTGTACCTCATTAATATAAATCTTAATTAATCACGTCATTACCTAATATACAATATGGTATATTACAATGAACTGCAACATAACCTGTCAATATAGAAAAGAATTAGGATTAGTCTGTCCGAAATGCCTAGGCATGCTAGAAGCCTTCTTTGTATTAATATTTATAATATGTAATCCACACATGGTAAGCTTTGCAAGGAAATAAACATTTTTCATTAAATATACTGAATGTATTCAAAATATGCCCATAAGCTAGCAACCTCATTACCCTGTCTTCAACGCCAAACTGAAATCTTAAAACAATTAAACTCAATATACATAGACTGTTACATACAGGATTATTTGCCATTTCTGTTATGCATTAACTAATTGAAAACTGTGCACAATTTTAATACAACACTTCATCAAAATTAATATACAGCCTTTCCTTCACTTAATGACAGAGATTCCATTCCTAAGACCACGTTGGTTAAAAATTTGTCATCAAAGTAGGAGCATGCTATCATGATACTGGGTTTTGGTCAACCATCTTTGATATTGTATTTTAATGTCACCTGGCATCATTTCTACCATTTCTGGTATATTTTTCAGATTGTTTTATACAGTAGTGTGCTGTATAATGTAATAAACTGAATAGAGGAAATCAGCTCTAATATACAGTGGAAACCCTCAACCAGCGATGGCATCGATTAACGAAAAATTTCTGACTAGCGATACATTTTAACGCAAAAATTTTGCCTCGACTAGCGCTTAAAAACCGACCAGCGCCTATTCGTTCCGTACCATACGGTCCACTTTGGCCTGAGCGCGCCTCACTTGTCCCTTGGGTCCCAAGTTTTACAAGCCAGCCAGCCACCGCGGTCCCCTTCCAAACATACAACTGGAACTTTTTCATATTATCACAGCCTTTGTAGTGATTGCACCTGCAAAATAAGTCACCAGGGGGCCCCCAAGAAACTTCTAGTGCCAACCCAAACAGCAAAAGGGTGAGAATTACTATGGAGATGAAGAAAGAGATCATTGCTAAGTACGAAAGTGGAGTGCGTGTCTCTGAGCTGGTCAGGTGTTATAAAAACCCAATCAACCATCGCTACTATTGGGGGCAAGAAAACGGCAATAAAGGGAAGCTGTTCTGCCAAAGGTGCAACTATGTTTTCGAAACTGAGATTGCAAGTGATAGAAGATGTTGAGAGACTTTTAATTGGTGTGGAAATAACGAGAAACAGATAGCAGGAGACAGCACCCTCTCAAGCGACCATATGTAAAAAGGGCTAGGAAGTTGCATGACGATTTAATTACAAAAATGCCAGCAACTAGTGATGTGAGTGAATTTAAGGCCAGCAAAGGTTGGTTTGAGAGATTTAAGAAGTGTAGTGGCATTCATAGTGTGATAAGGCCCTGGTGAGGCTGCCATTCGGACACAAATCGGCTTTAAAAATATGGGGCAGGACTTTAAGGGTAATAGACAGTGAAGGACTGAAACCGAACAAGTGTTTAATTGTGAGAAACAGGCCTGTTTTGGAAGAAAATGCCCAAGCAGGACGTACATTATTCAGGAGGAAAAGGCACTCCCGGACATAAGCCTATGAAAAACAGTCTTTCTCTGTTGATGTGTGCCAATGCTAGTGGTGATTGCAAAGTGAAGCCTTTATTGGGGTATCAACCAGAAACTTCCCCCGTTGTGTTCAGGAAAACAATTCATCAAGGCTAATTTGTGTGTGCTGTGGAGGGCCCAAAAATAAGGCATGGGTCACAGGGACTTTTTTCTAGATGGTTACACCATTGCATTTTCCCCAATTTAAAAATTACCTATTGAAAAGAAAATTAACCTTAAAATGCCTCCTGGTATTAGACAATCCCTGGTCTTTCCCTTTAAGAAAATTGGCCCAAACAACTTTTCTAGGGACATGAGCTTCATGGTGAAGTTTTTGCCTCCTAATACTCCTCTCTGCAGCCATGGACCAGCAGGTTATTTCCAACTTCAAGAAACGTACACAAAAAGCTATGTTTTAAAGGGGCTTTTTAGTCACCTCAAAATCAAAATGACTCTAGGAGTTTTGGAAAAAATCATTTTACCATCCTATTGTGTAAACTTATTGTTTAAAGGCTTTGGGGGAAGTGACAAAGGACCTTGAACTCTGCTTGGAAAAAAAAACTGTGGCCAGAATGTGTAGAC
>NW_026507722.1:0-16301 GCF_026875155.1 Cherax quadricarinatus
TTCCCACCCTAAAAACAACCACCCGGTCCCACACACATCACCAGGGCACACTACCTCTCCCCAAGGGCCACACTACACAAATCACCAGTCCCCTACACATACCGGGCCACAAAAACACTCCCCGGGCCCCCACACACCCAAACCCGTCCACACTAACACTCACAGGTCCACACTACCTCTCTTTATTTTCCTTTTTTGCTGTTTTTTAAAACAAAATTTCCCTTTTTTCTCTGATTAAATAAAAAAAAAAAAAAATGGGAATTTTAACAAAAATTTCAGTGTTTGAGAAGATCTCGACTATTTAAAAATATGATCCCCTTATTCCTTGCGGGAAATGCACAGTTATGAATTTTAGGAAATTCATGGGTTTTGACCCCAAATTCCGACAGCTCTTCCCCCAAATAGAAAATTCACAAGAATAACCCGATTAAAGTGAGGAAGTTTTTGGGGGGCTGATTTAAGCTGAGGTAAATTTATAAAACCTAAAGGATCGAACCCCCAGGGGAAGGTTCATCAACCTTAAGAATCAAAGCCTCTAGGCATGGTTCCCAAACTTTTTCAGCTTTTACCCCAAAATTTAAAAAACCACTAAAGCTGTTACCTCTTTCAAAAATTTTTTTTATTGAATTTTATGGTAAAAAGGAAGTATACAGCCTGATACTTGCTAATCCTAGCAAACCTTGAAAACGTAAGAACCAACAACATTTTATAAAAAATTTAAAAATGCTACAAATTACAGTAACAGTGGGTAATCTAAAATTCTCAAAAGGTCCCCAAATACACTCACAGGTTCACATAACAAAATCTCACCGGGACACACATTTACAAGGTTCACACTAACTCTCACAGGTCCACACTCACTTCTCAAAAGTTCACACACACCCCAGGTCCCCCCCCTACATCACTAGGGACATAACTCTCACCAGGGCCACACTACATCCACAAGGGTTTACACTACAAAATTACCAGGGCCCCACTAACCCTTTTAACAGTTCACATACATCCCAGGGCCCACTACACTCACTAGTCCACACTACACTTCACCAGGTCCCACTACACTCTCACAAGGCCCCACACATTCACCCGGGCCCCCTACACTTCACAAGGGGCCCCAAATAAACACTCCCAGGTCCCCAAATACCTCTAACCCGGGCCCCACTACACACCACCCGGGCCACACACACAATCCCCGGTCCACGCTACACACTCCCAGGTCCACCTACACACTCACCAGGGCCACCTACACACTCCCAGGGCCACACACACTCTCACCAGGTCCACACAAAAACCCACAGGCCAAAAACCACACACCAAACCCGGTCCCCCTACACATCACCCGGGCCACACAAAACCTCACCAGGTCCCCCATAACCCACAGGTCCACACTACACACTCACCAGTCCACACTACACTCTCCAGGGCCCCCCTACACACTCACCAGGGACCTACACATAAGGGCCCCACACACACTCCCAGGTCCACAAAACACCCCCACCAGGCCACATACAAAACTCACCAGGTCCACACAACTTTTATTCCTTTTTTGCTGTTTTAACTAGCAATTTCCCCTTTTGCTCTGATTAAAATAAAAAAATAAAAAAGGGATTTATAACAAAAATTTTAGAAAATTTGATGAAATCTCGACATTTAAATTGTGATCCTCTCTTTTCCTTTAGGAATATGACACGTTTTGAAAACCTTAGGACTTCATGGTTGCGACCCTTCCGACAGCTCTTTCCCCACCCAAAACGAACTTATCAGAGAACGTAACCTGTTAAAGCGGGAAGTCTGAGGGGTGTGACCGTTGGAGGCCACAATTCCCCATAAAGACCCAAAGGGACGAACCCCAAGGGGAAGGGTTCATCAACCCTTAAAACAAACCCCTGTGCAGTGGGTTAAATTTTTCAGCTTTTTACCCCAATTTTAAATGCCCCCAAAACATGTTACCCCTTTTCCCCCAAAAGTTTTATTATTATATTATGGCTAAAAAGTGAACGATACAGCTGAACTCGCTAATCTAGCAAACCCTTTAAAACGTAAGAACCACACATACATTATATATAAAATTAATAAAAGCTACAATTAAAACAGGGGTAAAACTAACTATTATGCACGGGGGAGTACAATACATACCACTTATGTCACCCCGCTGATCCACAGAAAAACTGACAGTGTGAAAAAGAGGCAAACCCCCGGAAGTGAGTGACGCGTACTGGACAGGTCGATCTGGGTACTGAGTGACTTTTGCCTGGCATACTTTTCAAATATTTTTGGGGTTTCCCCCATTAGCTATATATTTTTCTTTTTAAAACTGTTTTTATTTTTATGTTATTTTATTTGGTTTAAAATTTTTAAATTACTTATAAAGGTTTATTTTTCAACTTATATTACTAACAACAAAGTTAACACTAATCCTCATATCCGGGGTACCGGCTTTGTTTCTTCTTGATTTTCAGAATTTGCAAAACTATTTGTCTGTTACCCTCTCCTCCATTACCACCCCAAAAATGTTAAATACCCCCAGGGGTAATTTACACCCCATTTTGGACCACTGCTCTATGGAAAGTAAAAAGACTATCTTTTATATCTGTTTGTCATTTGTGTGGTGTTAAGGACATCAAACGTCCAATTGTCCATCTAAGAAGTCAAAAAGTTGGAAGATGTTTTATAGACTGTAATGACCAAGCACCTCTGTTCAGGAACATTAATGGACCTTAATGTAATCTACCAATTTATCGAGACTCTGGATGCACATGTATAGTTCATTCTGATAAGCTTTTTCCCTAACCTTAAAGAAAACTACATTTCCTCAGACACATGGGCCGTACGGACACTTTTCCTACCATCCGTTTTTACATTAGGTCTCTAAATAGTTCACGAGGTTGGTCTGAAGCCGTACAAGCTCCCATCACTTCTTTCTCCTAACTAATAGGTAAATGTAAAAGGTGCCATTTTCCTTCTGAGGTGTAACCTTACCATCACCTAAAGATGGATAAAAGTGTTTCAAATCCACTACATTCCTTAGAGTCCAGAGAAGCCCCTCGAAAGTTCAGATGAAGAACAATGTCTCCGCGATATTCATGTGGGATTTACAACCATGGTATGCTACTCTCCAAAGTCGAGGAAGGTAGGATCACAAGTTCACTTGTTAGATGAAAGCTGAAGATATCACCTCCGATAAGCAAAAATGTCCTTGACTAGGCTCGACCAAAGCCCAGGCTTCTCCTACTGTCCAACCCTTTGATTTTTCCCTTACTTAAGCCTTAAGAATATCGAAGGACTCTCCCTTGCCAATTTAACAACGTAATTGCCCTTCTCTCAGAATTGCCATAAAGCCGCTAAACAAAATCAAGTTATCCAAAGGAAAAACTTTTCATGATAGATCTGAATAATATAAAAGTATCTTGTACAAGTCAGTATTCAAATTAATTTCAGATGCGATAGACTATTCCATACTCTTAGTTGATCAAGTCATGCGAAAGAGACGGTTCTTAAAATGGCTCATGACCTTCTGCCAGTGGCCGACATTTCTCGAATCGTAATACCTTAAATAAAATTAGGGAAAACTATTTTTGGCCAAAAATGTCCTCAGATATCAACTACCTATTGTAGATCGTGTAAAGTTTGCCAACTGTCATCCCCCAGTACCAGGCGAGTAACAATGGTCAAAATGCCTATCTTTACGGTACCTTTTTGAAAGAGTAGCTATTGACAATCGTTGGTCCTTTATCTCCACTTTCATCTGGGGGACTTAGATATATATTAACATTAGTTGATTTATGCTTCGATTTCCCCTGAGTCCATACCCTTATAGACCATAACTACAATCAGAAAGTGGCTGAAGCCCTTTTGTCCATCTTCACCAGATGGGCATCCCTAGAAATTGTCTGACCGTAGGACACAAATCATCAATCTTGACTTAATGCAACATCTATAACCAACTTTCTGGGAGTGAATCCTCTCTTCACCACACCCTATCATCCCAGTCGTAAAGGGAGGATTGAGTGCCAGCATTCGATTTCTCAAGTCCATTTAAGGAAACTTTGCTCCTTAAACCTAAGGAGTGGCATCGTTACCTACCCTGTGCTTTGTTTGCCATGAGGGAAGTTCCCCGAGTGACTCTTTGGGGTTTTCACCTTTTGAACTTCTCTATGGTAGACAGGGCCCGAGTCACTGTCCATCCTTGCATGACGTAATGGACTAATGAGGAGTAAATCAGAGGTTCAAGTACTTCTTACCAGTTTCTTCTTCCTTGACCTTAGATCCCAAACTTGAGCGAGAACCTCTGACATAGTTTCCGAAAAATCTAAGCTTGTCAATGGACTCAGTACAAAACCCTAATTTGAACTCCAAAAAGTCTGAGAAAAGTGTTAAGGGTAGGAATGAAGTTCTTGTACTTTGCCTATCAGTCAAATAAAATATAAGTAGCATGAAAGGTCCATAAAAAGTATTAAAATAGTTGAGGGAAAGTTGACTACTCATTAGAAAAAAGTCAAGGGGAAAAACCTAAGCTATATCCATATCAACATCCTTAAGAACTTATACCGAATGAAATTCAGTATAACAGGCTCTTATATATTTAAACACTTTGACTTAGTTTTCCACAGACGAACTTGATAAGACCAACTGAAGAAGGTAAAGGTGTGAATTGACACCTCAAACTAGACAATGATGAAGAACAACATGATTTGTGGAGTGACTCTAGACCACTCGGATGGCAACCAACATTAAATTAATGAATCTATTGGATGACCACAAAGAGACATGAACTACTGTCAATTTGTGAGTATACTTTCAACGTCTTACTGATATCCAGAGTGTTTTACCTTCCACGGTAGGCCAATAAGATTGACTAATTGACGGACAATCCTATCAAAGCGGAAATTATCCCATCATTTCACCTTAGGGATTGCATTTGACGAGAGATAGACAACATTATTAAACTAAAGATCATCAGAACTTCGTATCTTCATATGTTCACCAGTATCATTGTTAATAAGAGGATAATGTCAATACTAACTTCTACTTTGACTTCAGAGGCCATAAAGCATAAACATCGGTGGGAAGCTGAGCCTGATGCCCTTAATAATAGCGATCTACACAAATTTATGACGCTTCCTTCTTTTCAGAGATTGATATTGCACAGGCATATCATCAAGTAATGTAAAATCCTTTCTTCTAGCATTCACCCCGCTTTTGTTCACTACCACCAAGGACTGATGCAGTATAGAACTATGCCCTTCGGTTTGGTAACTGCCTGGTGCTACCTACGTGAGACGATGAGAAAGGTCTTGGTAATATAGCCAAATGTTTCAGTTTATTTTGAGATAACAATATACGTAATGACATATACGTTGTGGCGAACATATCCAAACATTAACATACAGTTTTGCGTGGGTTACGCTCACGAATGCCTCACTGCCAAGCGATAGTAATGCTTCCATTGGTATAACAAGATTAGATCCCTTGGACTGATACTTTCTAAAACTCTCTGCAGCCTCTCCCCAGTAAGATCAAAGCTTTCAATTAAGAATTTCTTAAAAAATTCCCCAAAAACCAATTGCTCATGCGAAGCTTTCTTGGTTCTGTGAATTTTATGCACGTTTAATTCCCGAACCTTACAGATATTACTGGCATCTTATCTAGACTTCCCCTTAAAAAGGTCTGTGAAAGGAACCTCTTGAACTTTCCGACTAGCTCGGAAAAAGTTTAATGAGATTAAAAGTATCTTTCGAAAGACCCTATACTTAAGAGATTCCAGATATTAATTAAACACAGTATTGTTTGAGAACTGATGATGCCTCCAATATCTGCTTAGTGCGGTGTTTACTACAATACTCATGGATGGTACTGCTCCCTTCCCTGGTATATTTCCTAATCCGGAGAACGCCATCCTGCAGAAACAAGATACTCCACAATAGATAAGTGAATGTTTAGGCCCTTGTGTGGGGTAATCTCCAAAACCTCAAATTTAATTTGCTGGTAAAAAGAATTCATTTAGAAAAGACCACAAAACCTTTGATATACCTAGAAACTTTTAAGGAACCACAGTCTCCTCTTGAGGTGGACATTTGGCACTCCAGCTTTTAAGTTCATATTGTGTATATCAATGGTCATCCAATTATTTCTCTTACTGGTTAGTCGTACAGTCAGTAAAATATTTTTTGCCATTACGCGACTTCCACATGTTAGAACTTCTTTTCCTCGCCTAATCATCTTATATACTTCCTTGACTTGGTATGGGGAGTGAGGAGGGAAAAAGTTCAATAGATAGGAGTAGCAATATTAGTAACGATAGTTTCAATGCCGGCTACTAGTTAAGGTAGGCAACACAAGCTCGGCCTTTCTTCCCCCCCTCACCGAAAGTGTAGTTTCACTGTACTGCAGCTTGTTAAGGTAGGGACCAGTTCTAGCATCCCGCAATCCTACCCCTCCTTCTTCCCTTCCCCCCGCCCGAAAGGTGACGTGTGGGGCTCTGGTCAAACAGTAAACACTACGACTACACTAGCTCCCAACACTACTCTTGGATGTCAGAGAGGGTCACCTGGCAATCATAACGAGCAGAACAGGAGACTGACCTAACGTCCCTAGAGACTCCCCATATTTCGGACTTGAAGCACCTGTTCACCTTAGGAAATTGCAGGACTAAACCCCTCATATTGCGCGCGTAAAAAACCTCTTTCCCGGTCACGGGCTAGAATATTCAAGTCTCTCATCTACTGTGAAGAACAAGCCAGTGGTCGTAACAACACCTGCGACCCGCCCCCCATCATCATCAACGGCCATAAGAATTCAACAACAGTGTCACCAACACACATACACCACCTATCTAGCGTTGAATTCAGTTATCATTTATATTTTTACATTTTTCATTTTCTTTCATGTAGGATTAATAATTTCATATTTAAGTGTTTTAATTTTATATTTTTCTAAATAATAAAGTGTTTAATGTTTGTCTGTTATTATTTCTTTGTCTATTCACTAAATTTCCTGAGGAGGAGCCAGCCTTGGTAATAGCTGTCTGAAGTTGTTACAGGCTGAGTAAGCTTCACACAGATGGTGTATTACCCCAGAGGGTGAGGGAAGAAGGCTGAAGGTGGTATTACCCAGGGTGAGGGAGAAGGCTAAATGGTGGTATCAATTACCCCAGGTGAGGGGAGGGAGGCAGATGGTGGTATTACCCCAGGGATGAGGGAGAAGGCCTGATGGTGGCATTCCCCAGGGTGAGGGGGAAGCATGAATGGTGGTATTACTTATCTCCATTGTGAGGGAGAAGGCTGATGGTGGTATTACTCCAGGGTGAGGAGGAGGCTATGGGGGAATTACCCAAGGTGAGGGAGAAGGCTGGATGGTGGGTAATTTACTTACTCCAGGGTGAGGCGAGAGGCTGGTGGTGGTATTACCCCAGGGTGGAGGGAGAAGGAGCTGAGGTGGTATATACCTCATGGTTGAGGGAGAACCGCTGATGGTATTATTACCCCAGGGAGAGAGAGCCTGATGGTGGTATTACCCAGGGTGAGGAGGAGCTGATGGTGGTATTACTTACTCCAGGTGGAGGGAGGAGGCTGATGGTGGTATTACAACCAGGTGAGGGAGAAGGCCTGAGTGTGGTATTACCACCTGGGTGAGGAAACTCTGATGGTGGTATTACCCCATGGTGAGGGAGGATGCTGATGGTCGGGATTACTTTCTCCAGGTAAGGGAGAATGCTGATGGTGGATTACCCCAGGGTGAGGAGGAAGCTGATGATGGTAATACTCCAGGGTGAGGGAGAGGCTCGATGTGGTATTACCCCAGGGTGAGGGAGTAAGGCTGATGTGGTATTACCCCAGGGTGAGGGAGGAGGCTGATGGTGGAATTACCCATGGTTGAGAGAGAAGGCTATGGTGGTATGACCCCAGAGTGAGGGAGAGGCATGATGGTGGTATTACTCCAGGTTTGAGGGAGGATGGCTGATAGTGGTGTTTACCCCAGGGTGAGGGAGGAGGCTGATGGTGAGGTATTACCCCAGGTGAGGGAGGAGCTTGAGGTGGTATTACCCCATGGTGAGGGAGGAGCTGATGGTGTGTAAATACCCCAGGTGAGGAGAAGGCTCATGGTGGTATTATACCCCAGTTGAGGAGGAGGTGATAGTGGTATACTCCAGGGTGAAGGGAGAGCTGAATAGTGCAGACCCCAGGTGTGAGGGAGGGAGGCCGATGGTGTAATTACCCCAGGGTGATGAGGAGGCTGATGTGGAATTACCCCAGGGTGAGGGAGGAGGATGATGTGTATTACCCCATGGTGATAGAGGATGCTGAAGGTGGTATTACCCCAGAGTGAGGAGGAGGCTGATGTTGTAATAACCCAGGGTGAGGAAGGAGGCTGATGGTGGTAATTACCCCATGGTGAGGGAGGAGTGCTGATGTGGTATTACCCAGGGTGAGGGAGGAGGCAGATGGTGTATTACCCCAGGTGAGGGAGGAGGCTGATGTGTTATTAACCATGTGAGAGAGGAGGCTGAGATGGTGTTATTACCTCCAGGGTGAGGGAGGAGGCTGAGATGGTGATTAACCCAGGGTGAGGGAGATGCGATGGTGTATTACCCCAGGGTGAGGAGGAGGCTGATGGGTTGTATTACCCCATGGTGAGGAGGGGGCTGATGGTGTTATTACCCCAGGGTGAGGAAGTAGGCTGATGGTGGTATTACCCAGTGGTGAGGGAGGAGTGCTGATTGTGGTATTACCCCAGGGTGAGGGAGAGTGCTGATGGTGGTATTAACCCCAGGTGAGGGAGGAGGCTGATGGTGGTATTACCCCATGGAGGGAAGGAGCTGAATAGTGTATTAACCTCAGGGTGAGGGAGAGGCTGATGGTGGTATTATTCCAGGGTGAGGGAGGAGGCTGTAGTGGTATACCCAGGGTGACATAGAGGCTAAGGCTGATGGAGGATTACCCAGGGTGAGTGAGAGGCGTGATGGTGGTATTACCCCAGGGTGAGGGAGGAGCTGAATGGTGTATACCCCAGGGTGAGGGAGAAGTTGATTTGGTATTACCCCCAGGTGAGGGAGGGAGGTTGATGTGAGAATATTACCCCAGGGTGAGGTTGGGGGGATGAATGAATGGTGGTATACCCCAGGGTGATGGAGGGAGGCTGATGGTGGTATTACCCCAGGGTGAGGGAGGAGGTTGATTGTGGTATTACCTCCAGTGCTGAGGGAGGAGGATGATGGTGAGATTCCCCAGGTGGAGGAGAGGATGATGGTGGTATATACCCCAGGGTGAGGAGGAGCTGAAATGGTGTATACTCTCAGGGTGAGGGAGGAGGCTGATGGTGTATTACACCCAGGTGAGGGAGAGGTTGATGGTGGTATTACCCCAGGGTGAAGGGAGGAGGTTGATGGTTGTATTACCCCGGTGAGGGAGGAGCTGTATGGTGGTATTACCCCAGGAGAGGGAGGAGTGCTGATGGTGGTATTACCCCAGGGTAGAGGGAGAGGCTGATGTGGTAATAACCCCAGGGTGAGGGAGGAGGCTGATGGTGAAATACCCCAGGGTGAGGGAGGCGGCTGATGGTGGGTAATTACCCCAGGGTGGAGGGAGATGATGATGGTGGTATTACCCCCAGGGTGAGGGAGGAGGCTGATGGTGGAATTACCCAGGGTGAGGGAGGATGATGCTGGTGGTAGTTACCCCAGGTGAGGAGGAGGCTGAATTGGTGGTATTCACACTCAGGTGAGGGAGGAGGCTGATAGTGGTATTACCCCAGGGTGAAGGGAGGAGGCTGATGGTGGTATTACCCCCAGGGTGAGGGAGAAGGCTGATGGTGGTATAACCCCAGGGTGGAGGGATGATGCTGATGGAGAGGATATTTACCCCAGGGTGAGGGGAGGAGGCTGATGGTGGTATTACCCCAGGGTGAGGGAAGAAGGCTGATGGTGGCATTACCGGCCAGGGTGAGGGAGGAGGCTGATGGGGTATTACTTACTCAGGGTGAGGGAGAATGCTGATGGAGGTATTACCCCAGGGTGAGGGAGAAGGCGATGGTGGTATTACCCAGGGTGAGGAGGAGGCTGATGGTGGTATTTACCCCAGGGTGGGAGGGAGAAGGCTGAGGTGGCATTACCCCAGGGTGAGGGAGATGCGGATGTGTAATACTTACATCCAGGGTGCGGGAGAAGCCTGAATGGTGGTATTACTCCAGGGTGAGGGAGGAGGCTGAGGGTGTGGAATTACCCAGGGTGAGGAAGAAGGGCTGATGGTGGTATTACATTCTCCAGGTAGGGAGGAAGGCTGATGGTGGTATTACCCCAGGGTGAGGGAGAAGGCTGATGGTGGTATTACCCCAGGTGAGAGAACGCTGATGGTAGTATTTACCCCAGGGTGAGGGAGGAGGCTGAATGGTGTCTTTTACTCCCATGGTAGGAGGAGGCTGAATGGTGGTATTACATACACCAGGTGAGTGAGGAGGCCTGATGGTGGTATTACCCCAGGGTGAGGGAGAAGGCTTGATGGTGGTATTACCTCAGGGTGAGGGAGAACGCTGATGGGGTAATTACCCCAGGGTGAGGGAGGAGGGCTGATGGTGGTATTACTTACGTCCAGGTGAGAGAAGGCTGATGGTGGTATTAACCCCAGGTGAGGGAGGAATCTGATGATAGGTATTACTCCAGGGTGAGGGAGGAGGCTGATGGTGGTATTAACCCCCAGGGTGAGGGAAAGGCAGAAGGTGGTATTACCCCCAGGGTGAGGAGGAGCTGATGGGTGTATTACCCCATGGTGAGGAGAAGGCTTGGATGGTGGTATTACCCAGGTGATGGAAGAGGCTGATGTGGGTATTACTCCAGGGTGAGAGAGGCTGAATAGTGGTGTTTACCCAGGTGAGGGAGGTGGCTGATAGGGTTGGGGGTATTATCCCCAGGGTGGGGAGGAGGCTGATGTGGTATTAACCCCAGGGAGAGGGAGTGGCTATGGTGGTATTACCGCCAGGTTGATGGAGAAGGCTAAAATGTGGTATTTACCCCAGGTGGGGGCCCAGGGTGAGGGAGGAGGCTGATAGAGTATTACCAGGGTGAGGGAGGAGGCTGATAAGTGGCATGACCCCCAGGGTGAGGTAGGAGGCCGAATGTGGTATATTACCCCAGGGTGAGGGAGGAGGTCTGATGTGGTATTGACCCCAGGGTGAGGGAGGAATGATGGTGGTATTACCCATGGTGAGAGGAGCTGATGGTGGGTATTACCCCAGAGTGGAGGGAGATCTGATGTGGTAATACCCAGGTTGAGGATGGAGGCTGATGGTGGTATTACCCCATGGTGAGGAAAGGAGGCTGATGGTGGTATTACCCCCAGGGTGAGGGGAGGAGGCTGATGGTGGTATTACCCCAGGGTGAGGGAGGAGGCTGATGGTGGTATTAACCCAGGAGAGAGAGGAGGCTGATGGTGTTATTACCCAGGGTGAGGGAGGAGCTGTGGTGGTATTTACCCAGGGTGAGGGAGGATGCTGATGGTGGTATTACCCCAGGGTGAGGGAGGAGGCTGATGTTGGTCTTAACCCGCCCCATGGTGAGGGAGGGGCTGATGGTGGTATTCCCCAGGGTGAGGAGAGGACTGATGGTGGTATACCCCAGGGTGAGGAGGACAGGCGATGGTGGAAATTACCCCAGGAGTGAGGGAGGAGGGCTGATGGTGGATTACACCAGGGTGAGGGAGGAGAGGCTGATGGTGGTATTACCACCCCCAGGGTAGGGGAGAAGGCGATAGTGGTAATTACTCAGGGTGAGGGAGAGGTCTTGATGTGGTATTAGTCAGGGTAGGAGGAGGCTGATAGTGGTATACCCCCAGGGTGAGAGAGAGGCTGATGTGGTATTACCCCAGGGTGAGGGAGGAGCTTATGGTGGTATTACCCCAGGGTGAGGGAGGAGGCTGATTGGTGGGTAATAAACCAGGGTGAGGGAGAAGGTTGATGTTGGGTATTACCCCAGGGTGAGGGAGGAAGGTTGAATGTTGATATTACCCCAGGGTGAGGGAGGAGATGAATGGTGGTAATTCCCCAGGGTTGAGTGAGGAGGCCTGATGGTGGAATTACCCCAGGGTGAGGAGGAGGTGATGGTGTATTACCCCGGGTGAGGGAGGAGGATGATGGTGGTTTACCCCTGTGAGGTAGGAGGAGGATTGGTGGTATTACCCCAGGGTGAGGGAGGAGGCTTGATGGTGGTATTACCCCAGGGTGAGGGAGGAGGCTGATGGTGTATTACCCCAGGGGAGAGGGAGAGGTTGATGGTGTCATACCGCCAGGGTGAGGGAGAGTTGATGGTGGTCTTACCCAGGTGAGGGAGGGGCTGATGGTGTATTACCCCAGGGTGAGGAGGAGGCTGATGGTGTATTACCCCAGGGTGAGGGAGGAGCTGAATGTGGTATACCCCAGGTTAGGGAGGAGGCTGATGGGGTATTTCCCCAGGTGAGGGAGGAGCTGATGGTGGTTGACCCCAGGGTGAGGAGGATGATGATGGTGGTATTACCCCAGGGTGAGGGAGGAGGCTGATGGTGGTATTACCCCAGGGTGAGGGAGGATGATGATGGTGGTATTACCCCAGGGTGAGGGAGGAGGCTGATGGTGGTATTACTCCAGGGTGAGGGAGGAGGCTGATAGTGGTATTACCCCAGGGTGAGGGAGGAGGATGATGGTGGTAATCAGGTATATAGCTGCAATTTTGCTGCTTTCAATCTCATAATATAAAAGTATTATTTTCCATTACCTTATTATTTTGCCTTGATGCTGGTGATGGGCTCTTGATCCAAGGAATTGAAATTATCCTTCCAATGCTTGAACTGAATCTAAATACCTCACATTGTGGAGGCGCTGGTTTAGTGCGGGCGATTTGTGTATTGTTCCAGTCACGGTATTGTATTTCTCTGATCTCTACTTCCTTTTTCATACACAATATTTGCGCTTTCCTACACAATACTTGCTCTTTCCCCTACACATACTTCTCTTTCTATACAAATACTTGCTCTTTCCTACACAATACTTGCTCTTTCCTACACAATACTTGCTCTTTCCTACACAATACTTGCTCTTTCCTACACAATACTTGCTCTTTCCTACACAATACTTGCTCTTCCTAAACAATACTTGCTCTTTCCTACACAATACTTGCTCTTTCCTACACAATACTTGCTCTTTCCTACACAATACTTGCTCTTTCCTACACAATACTTGCTCTTTCCTACACAATACTTGCTCTTTCATACACAATACTTGCTCTTTCCTACACAATACTTGCTCTTTCCTACACAATACATGCCTTCTATACCCTCCTGCACAAATACTTGCTCTTTTCCCTACTCTATACTTGCTCTTTCCTACAAAATACTTGCTCTTTCCTACCAATACTTGCTCTTTCCACATCAATACATGCTCTTTTCCTACACAATACTTGCTCTTTCCTGCACAATACTGCTCTTTTCCTACACAATACTTGTCTTTCTTACACAATACTTGCTCTTTCCTACACAATACTTGCTCTTTCCTGCACATACTTGCTCTTTCCCTGCACAATACGTTGCTCTTCCCTACACAATACTTGCTCTTTCATACACAATACTTGCTCTTTCCTACACAATACTTGCTCTTTCATACACAATACTTGCTCTTTTCTACACAATACTTGCTCTTTCCTACACAATACTTCTCTTTTCTTCTACACAATACTGTGCTCTTTTCTCACAATACTGCACTTTTTTCTACACAATACTTGCTCATTCATACACAATACTTGCTCTTTCATACACAATACTTGCTCATTAATACACAATACTTGATCTTTCATACACAATACTTGCTCTTTCATACACAATTCTTGATCTTTCATACACAATACTTTCCTTTTCATACATCAATACTTTCTCCTTTCATACACAATACATGATCTTTCATTCATACAGCAATACTTGCTCTTTCATACACAATTCTTGATCTTTCATACACAATACTTGATCTTTCATACACAATACTTCCTCTTTCATACACAATACTTGCTCTTTCATACACAATTCTTGATCTTTCATACACAATACTTGCTCTTTCATACACAATTCTTGATCTTTCATACACAATACTTGATCTTTCATACACAATACTTGATCTTTCATACACAATACTTGATCTGTCCATACACAATACTGCCTCTTCTACACAATAGCTTGATGTTTCATACACAATACTTGATCTTTCATACACAATACTTGATCTTTCATACACAATATGTCCTCTTTCATACACAATACTTGCTCTTTCATACACAATACTTCCATTTTCATACACAATACTTGATGTTTCATACACAATACTTGATCTTTCATACACAATACTTGATCTTTCATACACAATACTTCCATTTTCATACACAATACTTGATCTTTCATACACAATATTTGCTCTTTCATACACAATACTTCCTCTTTCATACCCAATACTTCCTCTTTCATACCCAATACTTTCCTACATAATAGGGAGGACTATGGATCTCCTCTCGTTGGTATTTCGTCTAGAAGAGTTGAAGATAAAAAAAAAAAAGGCACAATTCCGTGGCTGGAACAATACAGAAATAACCAACATATAGGAGATGAATAAGCTTATGTTGACGTTTCGGTCCGTTTGGACAAGTCACACTGACAGAAGACACCTGACCGGAGAAGACCCGGCCAGGACGTGTACTGGCCGGGTCTTCTCCCTGTGGTGACCTGGCAGTGACTCCCCGAAGGAGTGTCAGAGTTGGTACGTGGTATACCACTTACAGCCCTTTGGCAGGGGCATGGTGAGCATACATGTCAAAGTGGTTTACCGTTTACAGCCCTATGGCGGTGTACTGTGAGCTCGACTTGTGTACCCCCCCCCCCAAGTGTAAACCCGTTTTCATCCTTTTTTCATCCCAATGATACGGCAGGTGAAGTCAAGTCCAATTGGAGCCATCTGGCACTCAGGCCGCAGCCTCGAGTCCAGAAAGACTCAGGGAATTCAATTGAGGTGCGTTGAATATTTAATGTCTGACAGAATTAGGTGTGTGTTGATGAAAAGACCTAGTATGCCAGTTATGACAGGCGAGGAGGACAGGACGGTAGAAAGAGGAGAGAAAATGATAAGTAGTGTTATGGTGGTGATAGTAGTAGTAGAGGTAGAAGTGAGGAGTAGTTTGTGTCACGAGAAATAGAAAGGTTAGTGAAAGGGGCAATAGCAATAGTAGTAGTAATAATAATAATAGTAGAAAAAGTATAAAGTAGAAGCAGAAATAGTAGTAAAAGAGTGGTAGTAGCAAAAAGGTGGGATCAGTCTAATGACAAGATAATCGAGCAGCGCAGGAGTTACAAGGACCCACAATGAGTAGGACCAAAATCACAGGGAATATGGGAGGGGAACTGAAGGACAGAACACACTAGGCAGAAAAATGGAGAAACGGGCTGTTCTTTTTCTGACAGACCTAAAGAGCACAAAAAAGTGTTAAGCTCGCCGACTCCGATAATGCTCTTTTCTGTCATGTTAGAGATCACAGTCATCCTACTGACTGGTTCTCTTCCAAAACTGTCTATTCCCTGCTTCTGCCTTCACAAACCGTCCGTCTTGATGAAATATCTCATTATAAACAACTTTTCCTTAATGAATCTTCATCCTGGTTTGTCTCTGTAGATGCCTTCTTTTCTCCTTACTTAATCAAATGCTCTAGACACATAACACTTCGATGACTTTTTCTTCCCACCTCTTCTCCTTTCATCTTACCATATTTCCTCCCTTGTTATCTCTTTTACTGCTTAGTTTTGTTCTGTCATTCATTCCCCCTCCCCCCCGTACCCCTGTGATTTTGTTCCTATACATCGTGGGTCCTTAGCTCTCCTGCAGAGCTCCTTGTGGGTCCTTAGCTCTCCTGCAGAGCTCCTTGTGGTCCTAGCTCTCCTTGGCAGTGCTCATTTTCCTTGTCTAGACTACCACAAGGTTTTTACTCCTACACACACTCCTTTACTGAATTTCTGCTTCTTCTACTACTACTACTACTGCTTCTCTTCACTCTCATAAGAACATAAGAACATAAGAAAGAAGGAACACTGCAACAGGCCTACTGACCCATGCGGAGCAGGCCCCATGTCCCCCCCGGTTAGACCATGACCCCCCCCCCCCCAGAAATCCCAATGACCCAACCAGACTGATCATCTCCCCTCCAGGATGTGTGCACTGCACCAGACCCAGCAGGCACAAGCTAGACATGTCCCAACCACACACCCCCTCAAGTCTTTATCTAACCTATTTTTAAACTACACAACTTTTAGCTGAAT
>NW_026507723.1:0-15626 GCF_026875155.1 Cherax quadricarinatus
GAAAGAATTCAATCGGAGGGAAAAATCGGCAACTAAAAGGGATCTGGACAGGCGGATCCCTGGTCATCCCCGCCAAGTGCAAAGTCGTGAAGTTTGGGGAAAGGGGCAAAGGAGCCCGCAACAGTTACAGTCTGGGGGACTAAACTGCAAACCCCCAAAGGGAAAAGGGATTTTGGGGGGTGAGTATAATACTGAGCACATCTGGGGTGCACTCACCAAATAACAGAATACATAGGGGCGCCGGGCAAACTAAGAAAGCGTTCCGACACCTCAGTAAGGAATCGTTCGGGGACTCTGCACAAAGAGTAGTCGGGCCCACATGGAGTAGGGAAGCACCGTTTGGAACCCATACCGGTTAAAAACGTCAAAAAACAGAAAAAACCCAAAAGGGTTTTTAAAAGGGGGAGCCCCGGATTAAGGGCATGTTCTACAAGGAGAGGTTGGGGAAATCGACCTGAAAAAGTAGGGGGACAGGAAGAGGGGTAATGATAAGACATATTGGGGCCCTTATGAAACATAGGGGAAATCTTTTTTAAGAAAGTTTCGTCACACATGGCTTCATCATCTTATCAAAGCGGGAAATGTTTTAGGAGAGGGGGAGTTTGAGGTAATCGTCAGGCCCCTCATGAACAGAATAAGCCATGCTAGGGCCCTGTGCTTACTTTCTACAAGATTGAGGGACGAAAAATCGACTCCGGCTGGGGGACTGATTACCCAACTATCCTCTCCTTACCTTCCTGCTTTGTTAAGACGATAAAGCCACTGTGGGCGAAACTTTTTCTTCAAAAAAGATTCCATTGTTGCATAAGTTCTCAATCTTCAATTTTGCCATTTTTTAAACCCATTTATCACACGGGAAATATTTCTTCAGTTAAGAGTTGTCAGTTTGGGAAAAGTGTGTAGGAACAGGATCCATAATGTTTAAAAGAGGTAGATAAAGCTCAGGGGCAGGGAGAGAGTGGAAACCCTAGTAGCGACCAGGAAGGGGCGGGGCCGGGATTATGAATTTGCCCCCTGAAAACCACAACTGGGTACAGAGAAAAACACCAAACACAACAAACACCACGCGCAAAAAACGCGCGCGCCGCCCCCACCCCCACACAAAAACCACCCCAAACACACACACAAAACATACATAAACACAAGAAAATAAAAAAAAAACACAACCCGCCCCGGGCCCAACTCGTGGAAACTCGTTTTCTTTAAAAACTGAAAAAACCCCCTCGGTGCCCTAATACCAGGAGGAGGAGCTTGGAATGGGTAAAAAATTCCCACACCCTTAAAACAAGGATATAGCCCCGCTCCTAAAGGTGGCAGCAAAGCATTAGCTAAAACATGACCCAAAAGCTCGACTCCCCCTCATAAAAATCTTTTTTAAAGGTGTAAGAAAAAGGGTTGCAAATCACCCGGATTCCAAAATCCACAATCCAGGGGGGGGCCCGGTTGGGGGGGGGGGTTTTTTTTGGCATGGGGGGGGGGGGGGGGGGAAAAAAAAAGGCAATGTAAAAAAATAACAGACTTTTTGCAAAAGCATTTGACAAAATGCGACATGGCGTAAAAGCCCCTAAATACGTGCTAAAGGAATAAAGGGAAAGTGGGGGGATGGATCTTCAACTTCCCAACAAATCGAACACAAAGAGAGGGTCAACAGAGTTAAATCGGAGGTGCCTTTGTGAAGACTCGTTCCCCAAGGCAAGTTCCGCCCCCCCTTTTTCCTTATCCCATATCAACATAAACAGAGATATACACCACAGCACCCTAATCCTTTGCGGGTATATAGGATCTGCATGAGGCTGTCATTGCGAGGACCCCGGGGGGTTTTCCTCCAAGAAGATATAAACAAAAATTTCCGGGGCAACGGGAAACAATATGATGTTCAAAGAGGACAAAATTCCAACACTCCCTTATGGAAAACTGGAGGAATAATAATAAACAGAGTATACTACTGACTCCGGCCTAAATAGGCGGAAAAAAAAAAAGTAAGGGACCTGGGAGAGTAATGTCTGAGGACCACTTCAAGGCCCCAACAAGGCCCCGATCGCACGTGCAAAGAAAAGTAGGGGTAAAAAGAACTTTCAAAAAAGAGAGATGCCCAAACCCCTGATGATCCTTTTTAAAAACACTTGTTCCCTAGGTGGAATACTGCTGTACTTTTAAAATCTCCAAAAAAGCAGGTAAAAGCAGATCTAAAATGTACAAAATCCTTTATGCACGTATAAGTTTGGAAGCACCTTAACCCCGGGAACGTTTGAAAGCCTTGACTTGTACCGTTGGAACGCAGGAGGAGAGTATATCAATCTCATTGGGAAAATCTTGGAAGGAAAGGTCCCAAATCTGCAACCAAAATCACTCCCTACGAAAGTAAAAGACTGGGCGGCGAGCAAAAAGCGCCCAATAAAAAAAAAGGGGCGCCTTTTGGGCACTAAGAGAAAACACCAAAAATGTCCCCGGGGCCCCAAAATGTTAAAGCCTCCCCTCAAGCATTAGGGGAATTTCCAATAAACCCCTGGCTGCCCTTTAAGAGAGAGCTGGACAGATACCTAAAGTCAGTGCGGATCAGCCGGGCTGTGGCTCGTAACCGGACTCGCGTGCGGCCAGCCAGTTAACAGCCTAGTTGACCAGGCCCTGATTCTCAACGTGAGGCCTGAGTCGTGGATCGGGCCGGCGGGGGCGATGATCCCCGGAATAACCTCCCAGGTAACCAGCAACCTTGTGTAGAAATTGGTTAGCACCACCATTTTTCCCCACCTTCTACCCTCTTTTAATCTAAATAGCTCTAACGGTCCCGTACTTTTCTCGTTCTTTCTCCTACTCCCCGCCCAATTTGTGTTACTTATTTCATCTTATCCCTCCTCACACCAACTCTACAGATAACCCTGTCCTCTCTCCCTCTCATGCTGCCTTCGATTAATACCCTTCTCCCACTCCATCCCCCTCCCAAAACTAATCCCAAAACAGAAACTCCTGCATAAAGTGGGGGGGATACGAGAATCAGTGTGGGGTAACAAGCACAGATGGTATGGTAAACAAAATGGAGAACTAAATGAACAGAATAGTAGAGAAGCATCTAAATATTATAGCTCTGTATGGAGAAAAAACAGATTTTGACACTGATAAAACAATGTATCTCTCTCTCGTGCTCAAGTATATATGATTTTCCATAATAAGGAAAGAGAAAGAGATCAGTAGGAGGAGGAGGGTGGGATTGCACTACTGGTAACTAATCAGTGTGCATTGAGATGGGAAATATGACAAGGGAATCTTTAGAACGTCTAAAAGTAGATATAGTATTGACGGAGAGACCCGAGAACCAAGTACTTAGCATGGAGTGTTTTATAACCCTCACTGACAACAGAAAGAACAAAGCAGGTAGGATGAGAACAGAGCCACAATATAAGTTCTAGAAAAAGTGACAGATAAAACAAGACCGTAGTCAAGGTGCTGATTGTAATAAGTTGTGAGAACTGAGATAGCTAAGTGGGATGAACTGAGACCCACATAGTGGGTCAGAAGTATGGAAGAGGTAAAAGTGACTGAGGTAGTATGGAAAATAAAAAAAAAACAAAGAGACAATACCGTGACTGAACAATACACAAATAACCTGCACATAGGAAAGAGATGAGGCATACGACGACGTTCGGTCTGACTTGGAGACCATTTAAGCAAAGTCACACTAACAGAAAAAGAGTGAGGTAGACCAGTTATATATAGGCGAGAGGGACAAGGAGAAGAGACGTAGAGGTAGGTACGTAGTGGAAAGTAGTACTATTATAAATAGTGATTAGTAAAAGTAGGAAGACTATTTAGTGGCACAGAGAGAAAAGGGGAGATGAAGGGAACACAGTAAAGGTAGTAGCAACATAGAGGAACGGAGGCGAAAACGTAGTAGAAGTGGGTCGACTCGAAGGAGTCTATGACAACATAAGGCAACAAGAGAGCTAGTCTAAGGACAAGATAACACAACAGGAAGCTATGGCCGGCAAGGCGTAGGACCAAAACCGCATCGCGGGAGGGAAACAAGTGACTAGAGAACACACTTGACAGAAGAACGGAAAACAAATATAAAAATGAAAAAAAGGAAAGGAAAGAGGTGGAGAAAGGGGAAGAAAGGATTAGGTGAAGTCACGAGTGTTTTTGAAGTTTGGAGCATTGACAATGTAATTGAGAAAGGAAGGCATCTAAGCAGAGACAAAGCCATGACTAAGAACTCTTATTAGGAAACTGAGTATATCGTTGATACTTCTAACAAGACGGCTACTGCGAGAGATAGACAGTTTTGTAGAAGAGGATCCAGTCCAATATGATGACTGATCTCTAACATGACAGAAAAGATCCATTATTGGTGTCAGCAAGCCTAACACTTCTTATTGTGTTCCAAGAGTCTGTCAAGAGGGAGAGGCCAGTCTATTCAAAGTATCGAGGAGAGGACAACAAGCATGAAATAGAGATGGAACACTAGAGAAGTCATCTGTGACTTTGTAAATGGTCCCAAGTCAGACCAAAAACGTCGTCTATGCTCTTCTCTCCTATGTGCTGGCTAATCTGTGCTATTTCTCATAGGAAAATTTAATTAACGACTCAACTTGCCAAAGCCAACAAGATTGAGGGACGGAGGATGAACCGGTTCTTTCTAGACATATTTTTACATTAATCAATAATAATATAAAATAATAATAATAATAATAATAAATAATATCTTGTATTCTAAACAAGTACATGCACAAGTGTATACAGGCCTAGCTGCATTAATGACCTACTACAATAGTAGAAAGTCCCCTGTTTGCAGAAGCATTCGGGCAAATTAGGTAGTTTTTTCCACAGGATGCGACCTCCACACCAGTCAACTAACACGCCCAGGTTCAACCCCCATTTATACTATGGGTGAACATGGACACCTTAAGTGAACTAAATATAGGCTAAGTTAAATATAGGCTACCACACAGCTTGTGACATACAGGGTGCTCATCTTTGAATACTTGGTAGAAGGTGGTAGTAGAGAAAAATACAGAATAAACAAAATGAAGTAAATCAGATTAAGAGACATGCTGAGATTTCTTAAATATAACTTATGAGACAAGGATCGGAGTGGATAACAACAGGCAAAAACAATCTTCGTACCTAACAAGGAAGTGTAAGAAGGAAGATAACAGAGATATCCTTTGGATTTGAATCAGAGGTGCTGAAGAAGTTCAGGGAAAAAGAAGCAAGGGGAAAAAAGTACAGACACAAATGATGGCACAGAACAGGGACAAGCAGTCAACATACAAGGAAATGAATATGCAAGGATAAGAATGAGAAGATGACCGTCATTTTGAGAATGACAGCACAAAAGATCAAAGGGTCGAAACTACTACACAATCACTAAGGGAGGAAAATCTGTACAAGAAATAAAACTAAAGAGGGAAGGGAACTCAAGAAAATAAAGTTTGTGAAGGACATAACCAGACGATTAAAGTATTCGCTGAGGAAACAGGATGGTGGCCAGAATGTAGGGATTGAAAGGCTATTCAGCATAATAATGGACCGAATTCATGGTATCATAAAACATAAGAAAGAAGGAACACTGCAACATCCTACTGGCCCTGCGAGGCAAGTCCAATTCTCCTATACCGAGGCTTAAGTCAACGCCCTATTCCCTGTCAGGTCCCAGGTCACATTCCACTTAAGGATGGAGCACGGCATCTGACCTATTAGCACAAGAAGCTGGCTCAGGTCCAACAACTCACGACCCACACCATACCCGTCATGCATTTATCTAACTATTTTTTAAAACTACACCACGTCTAAGCTTTCTATGGCGGTACTTTGAGAGCTTGTTCCATTCACACTCTATTGCCATCCAGTGCTTTTCCGCTATGACATCCTTCCTGAATCGGAATTTTTCCAACTTAAAGCCATGTTGCGAGTCCTGTCTAGGCTAGATATTTTTAGCAGAGCTATTTACAGTCCCTTTTATTTATTCCTGTTTTCCATATATACACTCAATACATATCCTCCCTAATTTTAAACGCCGTTTCTAGAGAGTGCAGATTCAGGCCCTCGAGCTATCCTCATAGGGAAATTTCTGATACATAGGACAACCTAGTTATCCTCCTTTGTACGTTTTCTAATGTATTTATATCCATTCTGTAATACGGTGACCGCTCAGAAATGTGCAGCATAATCTAAAAATGAGCCTAACCAAAGATAAAGAGTTTGAAAGAACAACCTGAGGAACTTCTATTATTTATACTTCTTTATATTGGAAGCCAAGGATTCTTGTTAGCATTTATTGCGAGCACTTTGCACTGTTGTATTTGGTTTCAGACTACTGCTAACCAGAACTAATAAATCCGTTTTCGCAATCAGTAATATAAGATCTATACATTATTTATTTATATGTGGCATGGTTATTTTCCTGTGCACCATTTAGAACTTGTATTGGTCTATAATTAATTGCATCTGCACTTCTTCCAACCACTGCATCAGTCCATTCAAATCATCCTGGAGTGCTCTAATGTCCTCAACAAATGAATTGGTGACGGCCTATTTGGTGTTATAAAAAATTGGCTTATGTCGCTATTTGATTCCCTCATCTATGTCGTTTACGTAAATTTTGAACAAGGGGCCTAACACTGAACCCCTGTGGAAACCACCGCTTTGCTGAAGAATTGCTAGGAAACTTACGAATGAGTTAGACACGTCAAAACTAGCATTTTGACATGATGGTATAATCACCATTCATACACGAAAGAAACAGAAGAAATATGTCAATCTATTTCATTGACCTACAAATATGTTCCCAGGAAACGGGAAAGTGCACCTGATAGAAGATAAGCTATATAGCTGATTCCCAATACACAAGCCTAAGGGGAGACAAGAGACAACTGAATTATAGCCAATATCACTGACATGTAATTGTCGGAATAACGTGGAACGATTACTAGGAAAAAATTGGTTAAGCATATAGGCGAGGTAGGACATTTTTATTACGGAAAGACATCACTAACTCTACTGGGCTCGAACGACTAATAACGGAAATCAAAACAAGGAAAAAGGATTACAGGGCCCAGGAGCGAGACTCGAACCCTTGAAAACACAATTCGGTGATTATAACTCGGTGTAATACACACACACATAGATAATGAATCATAATTTTACTATATACCATGATACATCAAATTTGAAATTAAGCAAACTCTTCACAGATTAACGCGCAGCTTCACAACCAGACACGTACGGTAACCCTTTGTCACAACCGAGGTGAGATTGTGGAGCATCTGGTTGTGTGTGTAAAGGTTGCATCTCCCAGACATACCGAGTATACTCTATAACTTGAAGTATAACCAATTAACACCGCCAACTATCAGGCAAGATGCATGCCCAAGTAGCATCATATATCTTGGATCAATGTGCCAGATACAGCCCATGTGTTTCCAGGGGATAAAAGCCAACAGCCATCTGCATTAACAGTTATGACAAACAGCGGGATGGTATTCGTGCAAGGATGTGCTTCGTCATCTACATAGTCAGGACTGCTGAGGTAACTCTAAATATAAATACTAGAACATAAATTTTGTTAGTGGTGTTAAGATCTAGGGTGTGCTTACACTCGAGTACATACACACTTCATTAGGTTCTCTAGTACATCACACAACCCTAGTACAAACACCTTCACTAGGTGCTCTTAGTAACAATACCACCTAACTATGAGCTTCTTAGTAAATTCAACCATAGTACATACACCTCACTAGGTGCTCTTAGTACATACACTTAAACTAGTGCTCTTAGTACATTCACCCAGTACATACAGCCTTCTCTAGGTGCTCTTAGTACATTCACCCTAGTGCATACACCTTTCACTATTGCTCTTAGTAAATTCATCACCCTAGTTATATACGCTTCACTATGTGCTCTTAGTACATACAACCATAGTGCCGTACACCTCACTATGTGCTTTTGGTAACATACAACCTAGTAATATGGACTAATTTACCAACTCATCACCTACACATGGGGGGGGACATTATTATATGGAAGGGAGAGTGACTATGTACCTCTTAGTACAAACATCACAGTACGCCCTAAAGAAACATTATGAGTGAGGGGAAAAATTGTTATATACTAGTAGGACATATATCTCAATAATACACAGATAACAATATGACTAAGGAAAATATACCGTGTATATTTGGGTACGAGAACTATCAAGTAATAATCGGTGATATTTACTGAACATTTGGATCATGGTAATCACTCAAGTGCTCGTACCCAATATTAAATTATGTAACGACACAAAAACAATGATAGCTGACGAACATATGTGTGTATAATATTAACACAATATATTTTAATATAGTTATATATTATATATAATATTTATATTATATATAGTACTATATATATATATATATATATATATATATAATATACATATATATTAATCTATATAGGCTATATATATATATATATTTATATATATATAATATATTTATATATATATATATTATATATAATATATATATTATTATATATATATATATTTGCATATATAGTAAATATTTATATATATATATAATATATATATTTTATATATATATATATATTTAATATATATATATGATATTTATATATATATATATTTATATATATATATATATATTATATATATAAGTTAATTTATATCATATATATATATATTTATATATATATTTATATATATTTAATATATATATATATTTGATAATATTATATAATATATATAGTATAAATATAAATATAATATACATTGTTATATAGATATATAAATTTTATATAGTATTATGATATATATGAGCGTGCGCCGGAATATGTAAAACTGGTCAAATTAACAAGAACTCATTTAAAATTAAGTTCTTTCCTAAATTTTCTCTTATATACGTTTAAAGGATATATTTCTTTCTTCATTATGTTAATGTAAAATTTAAATTTTGCACCAAAAGGAACTAGATCTCTTCTCTTACTCCTAACTAAACCTTAATATAACACGCGCAATTCTATTTTAGCCTAACCCAACTAAATATATATTAGTGATTTGTTTACAATATTTTCATACTAAACAAATACAGTGAAATATATTTTTTTCGTTAGGTTAAGAATGATTTTGGAGCGAAATTCATTTGCAATACACAAATATTGTTTGTCCGATATGCGCAAGATGAAAGTTTGCTACTAGTTTAACCCACGGAATAGCAAGTTCTGCCTATTCGGCACGACATATATAAATATGTCGTGCCGAATAGGCAGAACTTGCTGATCTTGGCTTAAATACCAACGCTCATCTGCCATAAAAGACAATAGAAAAAATTGTGTATGCAATAATTTCGTCCCAAGAATCACTCTGAACATATACGAAAAAAAAATATTTGATTATTGGTTGTTATGTGCTAAATTATTGTAGAACGTATATTTAAAATATATTTAGTGGGGGTTAGGATAAAATAAATGGCTCTGTTATAATAAGTTAGGTAAGTTTTTTCCTAAGATTCTTTTAGTGGCAAATTTAAAAATTTTTACATAGCATTAAATGAAAAAAAATAATATCTTGAAATGTATAAGAGAAAATTTCAGAAAGGACTTAATTTTACAAAATGAGTTCTTGCTATATTGAACCAGTTTTACATATTCGGCACGACATTATATATATATAATATATATATATATCTATATATATATATATATATAAATATATATAGTATATACATATAATATATAGTATATAATATATACACATGCCTACAAAGATTGCCGAGAAGCTATCAAAAACTCCCCCGGGAAGTTTATTATTTTTATGATAGCTCTAGGCCTTTGTGTTGCCATAAACATGATCAGGAGATTGCGATGTTGCCGAAATAGAGCAGGAAATCCAGGCAGATTGTTTGCGGGGGAACACGATAAATGATGTGTTGAGTGGGCAACACAAAAGGGCCTAGTACTAATAAAAGTTCAACAGTACCAATTTATACTATCATACCAAGTTAAATATACGCAGAAGCAACAGTTTATTACTCCATTCGAATTGTCAGAAAGAGACTCACCTTAAAGGTTCCTGGAGATATCTTTTTCGAAAAGAGAGGGCTCCAAGAGCGAGTTCGGTTCTGGGCGACCCCTTATGTGGGACAGACAGTCAAGCAAAATAAGTGAGAGCTGCCTAGTGCAACATTGTCCTTGTCTGAAGCAATACATACCTTATCCAATACTTTAATAATATACAATACCGACCTGTGGAAATGAAGACACAAGGTGCAGTAACAATCCCTATGTTAACAACATCAATGGAACAACAGTATGCAGTCATTGACTTTATTATAAGAATGGGAATGCGCTGAGAAATGTTAAATCCTTGATGAGCGAAATAAAATGAGCCATGAAATGCACATTGTTTCGTATATCAAACGACATTCGTTGGAACATCCTACCATTGGCATACAGACAACTGCATCCCCCACCAGTCCTATTTTCTGTACTCCCTGAAATATCGCCTTCGTTTCATGCTGCCCAGGGGTTTACTTGTGTCTAATACATCCATCGATATACCCTGTATAGTCAAATCACACTGACCCCCCTCCATCATCCTAAATGTTTCTTCTCTTTGCCCTTGAAAATAAAAGTATAATTTGAGTTAGAGATAGCTCAACTAGAGTACCTAAGAGTTCAGACTAATTTGCTGCTGAAATCAGGGTGCAGACATATACATACATGATGTATCCGTATTTCGCTGTTGTCTGTCAGTGTCCTGTCTCAGCCATCTCTCTCCTCTCTTTCTCTTGCTTCCTTTAAATATATTTGCTATCTTAATGAAAGGGAAGGGTAACAGGAGGGAAGGGGGTTGGACAATGAATGAGATGAACGAATGAAAGAAAGGTTTAGGAAAAGGATTAAGAGACAGGTGAGGAGTCAAGGACAAGGGGAGGTAGGAAGATGGGTGGTAGGGAGAAAGGAAAGAGAGTGGGTCAAGAAGGGATGTAATGGAAGTTGAAATAACGAAATGCGGATAAAAAAGGAGGAATATGGAAATCATACGAAACAGAGGTGAGTGAATGAGAGGTGGGATATGTGGAGGGAAGGAAAAATGTGGGGGAGGGGAGGGCGAGGGGAAGAATGTTGTGTTGGCGGGAAGGAGGAAAAAACAGGAACAGTGACAGGAGGGGAAGATAAATAGTGGTGGGGTAGGAAGAGAAGAGGCAGTCATAGAAGAAAAAGAGTGAAGGATGAGAGAAAAGGAAGTTGGAGAGTGACAGCGGTGAGGGAGCGAGCCCAAGCTAGGAGTTAAAAGGGGAAAGGGGGTAAAAGGGGAGATGGATGGGGAGGGGGGGAGTAGGAAAGAAAAGTGAAAGAGGGAAGAGAGAGATCTATATTTTTTAATTCCAGGTATGCTATGGTGTTTTTCCTGACAGGAATAACTAGGGAGTGAAACACTGAGAGAAACAGGGAGTACGTGGGAGTACGTCGAAGTGCGAGTAACGTGTGAGTTTATTGAAAGTGCGAGTGTGGAACAATGGCGTACTTTAGAGTGTTTTATTGTATTTTAGAACAAGGTAATATGTTATAGAGCATTAAGTACATAATGTGAGAGTACATAATAATACATGATTGTAAGAGAAACACTGGGGTATATGGAATTAGAGGGAAAGTACATTTAATTATGTCGGAATACCATGGGAGATTACACTTAAGGACATAACAGGAGAAAGTACGGTACATACTGCAAGGTATTTCCAGAGTAAAACACTAATTGCGTCTTACTACACTACTCTGCTGTCACTAGACCGCGTGAGGCAATAAAAAAATAAAGCAGAAGTATTATCTCTCTCCTTGCTTCTCTACTGAGCTTGAACACAGAGTCCAGCAGGGTGAAGTCAGCAGTCGCTGCTTCCCGTTCGTCCCTTCTAGAAGCCAACAAAAAATCCACAAAATCATTTTTCTTGTTGTCTGACAGTGCACATATTTCCATTTTTGGGAGATACATACGAAGGAAATCTAGTCGGATGAATCCTGTGTCTTAGGCCTCAGTGTCCCAATTTGTCTGTGGTATCGTCTCAGCTGCTGGAATATCTTAGGCTGTAAATCCTTTTTATTATTTCCATCAGCTAATGTCAAAGTCACACGTTTTTCAATTGTAGGTTTTAGCTTATAATGTGAATAATGCTTTCACTGATGAACATTGAAGCTTATTTCTCAGTAACGGATGTTACTAAAATCATTTTGGAAACATTCGTGCCCACTCATGCACCTGAAATAATTTGAGCAGAAGGTAAATAATGTTAAAACATAATTAGAAGTGAATTTGTTTTTTCAGGTCAAATTTACCTGATCACTTTAGCCGAAAATGCATTTATCGTCCTCTAAAGCGTAACTCTGGCACTGTTATCTCTGGTCACTGATAACTGTAGCGCCGATGATACTCTGGACCAATGATAACTCTGTCACTCTTCCAGACTTTAAACATTTCACTCATTCATCCATAACCGTAAACAACTAATCCACAAAAAAGAACAGCTATATAAAAATACATAGATGAAAACAGAAAAAAAAATCCTAAGTGTTTTCATGTGCTTACACATCATCAGTTTTGTTTTTCTCTATTTTTACCAGTGGTTATTTTTTATATGCTTGCCATAACGCGGTTTTATTGTGATATTTTTTCCAATATGGATTAATATTTGTAAGCAAGCTCCTAAAATATTTGGCTTAGTTCTGAGAAGATACAATACTTCATTATAATGGTTTGAGAAAGGCGGTTTCCAATTTATTAAATCACCAACACTTTTGACAGTTTCTTTGGTGTATGGTTCTTTTTTACGATCTTTAGTTGGTTGGGTGAAAAGCAGAGTGGTGAAATGTAATTAAAATTATTTAGCTCAAAGTGGGACCACATAATTGGAAAATACAGCTGACAAGATGCCACGGTTGAACATCTAGATAGATAGCCATCCATCTCAAAGAAATGACAGAACTTCCCCACTAATCAACAAATCATATTCATGCACCTAACAGTCTTATTCATCGTGTTTGAGCCATAAACGGAATTTCTACTGCTTTACGGTTTAAAGGACTGTGTTAAGAGTCCCAATAAAATTTATTTCTTAATGCTCAAGAGCCCAGCTGATTCGTTTACCAAAAAGCTTTGATGTAGTTACATGTAGTGGAACAGCTGCAGACTCGGTATTTGTTATGCTATGAATTTCAATACGTATGTGCATATATCGTGCAGTTCTGAGTGGCAATAAAACTATCGACCAATTTTTTTGTAGTACACTAAGTTTCGCGACCCCTCTTAGAACTAAGCACTAGACCTTTGCTTCGTTAGTACATCTATTGAATAATGATGCTGTGAGTAAGTTCCCCTGTCCATATTTTTACTCAAAAGTATAAGAGTAGGAAGAAGACATCACGTGTTTGTATTTGGCAAGTTTTTTGCTCTATGCAATCTAAACATTCTAGAAACTTGTGGATTTTTTAAGAAAACTTAGGCATCGCTCCCCTAAGTTGATCCACCGACGAGAGTTTAGAAATATCAATCTATTTTACGCCCAGCTACATTTAAAGTCTTGACCACTAGAGATCACTGGGGGGGGGGGGGGGGGGGGGGGTAGCAGTAACAAAGACTGACTTTTATTTTACTTTTTTTTAATTTTTCACTACCGCACCACTCATGACATTTTAGTGCTCTTTTCCATTATAATGTCAAACGCAAAGATTTCAATATTGCCTGCAAGGTCTTGCTGCTACAATTTTTTTCAACTCGTAACAAATTTGTGGTCACGTACGAATGTGATGTAAAGGTACAATATTGATCCCAAGTATTTCCCTCGCCGTATTACGCTCTGATTAAGTCTCGTTCGCTATGGGTCAGAAAATTAGTCATATGATATATCTGCATGGCATTGTACTGTATTCTTACCCTGCAAAGAGCTGAGAATTTAATAATGTAGACGTCTTTCATCTTAGTAAGCTGATGATTTTTCAAAACCGTGCGGTGGCCTTTGGCATTGTAAGTACCCGATTCCTTTTCCATTCTCGTCGTGAATGTGCTTCCAGAAGAAAATTGAATCTGGCCACTGAGCCCGCCACCACGCCTCTACGCAATTTGTTTCTCTTCACACGTGAACAAAGCAAAGTGCAGGTTCTGTTTCTCTGGAGGTAATTATACAATCAATTTACAGAACGAATATCCGAATTTTTTTTTTATATGACTAAAACGAGCACATACTCTAAATGTGTCGTGTTATCACACTACAACCTTTCCATATTTATTTGAAAAGCTCTCACAAAATACACCCCACAAGGTACGAAAATTTTGAAAGTCTCCAACGACACCTCTCCCTAAGCCTTGCTTCTCTCAGACTTGTGGAAAGCTCCCATGAAGTAACCTGTCCTCCAAATACGAACAAAAAAATATATATTTTTGCTATTTTAAGTAAGGTTTACATACCTATTTGTATGCAGTATTCTTAAAATATATCATCGGCCATTAGGAGAATCATACACCCAAGCACGTATATATACAACCAGCAAGCTGTTTAGAAGAGGCTGGGCTGACGAGGAGCGCGAGCCTAAAGTTCAAGGTGACCATTGTCAATGTCTCTATGGGAATCATTTTGTCAGCACCCACCGCCGTCATCTAAGCTGGAGGGTTTCCCGATTTAATGTGTTGGTGATGATGAGATGACCAGCTCGGTGGTACCTACAATATGGTGGTGGCGCGGTAGATGGTGTCTTGTGTTAAACAAAACTGGGTTCGCTTGGTGCAAAATGCCTCCAGTGAAAGCAAGAGTGTAATGAGTACACTGAGAGATAACATAATAAGTGTGAGGGCATCAGTAGTTTTTAAAACACCGTCCCTCCATTCTTTAGAAGTAATTACCAACAGACTCCGGTTATCTTGAGAGGGAGCTAGGTAAATTCATAAAGTCAGTTCCGGTTCAGCCGGCTAAGTTAAAAAGCGTGCGGCTAGCCACCAATAACCTGGTTGATTATACTATAACCAGGGAGGCCTGATCTGGCCCTGGGCCGCAGGGGCGGTGATTCCCAAAAACCATCTTCAGGTAACTATCAGGTAATCCCCTGTTGTATATGATAGTTACAATGTGGCAACAAAAGTTAAGTGTTCCCGTGACATATTCCATCACAGGATTGGTTTCTTAATTCAAATGAGGAAAATCAGCTTGAGAATTTCACTATATATTCAGCAGCTACTGAAGCTTGAAAGGTACGCTTCAGCAAAGATGGAATTACTGTTACTTGGGAATTACGATCTTTTAGGTTGGGCTATTCCACACACAGGAAAAATGGAATTCATCAGATATTTTAATCACAGAAAAAGGAATGCTATAAAATAAACTAATAATACTAAATTTATAAACAGTTTAAATTCATTGTTGTCCCAAAGAAACATGAATGTGAGCCAGCTGATGGTGTAATAATTTAGCACAGCATCAGAGACAACAAGGATCTAGGGGACATGTTTTAAACACATGCTTTAGTAATGCATTAAGTAATGGCAGAACCAATTTGGTAGGAACCAATGGTTCCGATTCATCATACTCAGATTAAAACACAAAAGTCTCTTTCCATGACAATAAAGGGTTCAGACCCAAATTTTGCAC
>NW_026507724.1:0-44604 GCF_026875155.1 Cherax quadricarinatus
AAAAGATACCTATTTAAGGCAAGATTTAAAATAAGCAAGCGCATGGCCTCTTATACCGTAATGGTCAAGTTTGTGGAGTAGGATGTCGTGGTCTACTGTGTCAAAAGCTTTTCTTAGGTCAAAAAAAATTCCTAGTGGATATTCCTTATTTTCCAATGCTGTGTAAAGCAGATCTAGCTTTTTTTATGATTGCATCATTAGTGCTTTTATTTTTCCTGAATCCAATTGGCAGGGTTTGAGTATGTTTTTGTTTTTAAATAAATAAATTATAGTCTCCTGTGCCGATTTCTCAAAGATTTTGGATAGAAATGGTAATTTGATATTGGCCTATAGTTGTTTAAGTCTGTGGGGTCACCACCTTTATGTATTGGTGTAACCCTTGCCATCTTGAGTAGTTTCAGGAAGGTGCTAGTTTCTAGTGACTGTTAAAAAGTAATGAAATAGCATGTGAAAGGATATGGGCCGCTTGCTTGTACAGTAATGGTGGACATTAGACAGATTCTCCGAGTGTGTTTTTAAGTGACTTTATAATCTCGGTGACTTCCGAGGGCTCGTTGGTGCAAGATAGAAGGAATTTGGGAAATTCCCATCTAGGTAGCCCCCGCAGGGGCCCATTGGAAATGTGGGATTTATTGGCGAGATTAGATCCTATGGTTGAGAAGAAGTCGTTTATCTTGTTAGCTGTTTTCAGGGGGATGTAGTGGTGTTTCATTAGGTTTATTTAGGAAAAATATTTTTGGGTTTTTTTTTTCAGTTTGTGTCCTAGAATCTGAGTGTTTTCCGGGTCTTTTTTATATCTCCCCTAGTGTCTGTGAATCTACTGGAGTAGTATAGTTGTTTGGCTTTCTTTATTACTTTGGTGAGAACTGATGAATAGTATTTAAGAATATCTTTGTGTATTAAGCCCTGTCTATATTGCTTTTCATTTTTGGTGTTTCTTGTCAATGGATTTCAGAATGGTGCTGGTTAGCCATGGGAAACCCAAGCCGTTTGTTTGTGATCTGTTTCGTTTTTATAGGACAATGTTTTTTGTATAGTCTAAGTAAATTTGTTAAGAAAAATGTCTGTCCAGTCATTCAATACCATTGGCCTTGGAGAATTCGTAGGCCAGTCCCAAAAATCTCTAGGTCAGCTGTGAACTTCCTTATTGAGGCCCGTCATGAGTCTAAATGAGACTTTGTTGAATTCAAGTGGTGGTTTACTAATGTTTGTCAGGAGGAAGGTAGGGTAGTGGTCTGTAGTGCTATCTGTGATTATCCCTGATTTAAGGGGGGCTAGAATATTGGTCCATATATGGTCTATTATGGTTGCACTTGTCTCAGTGAGCTTGGTTGGTTTAGTTATTGTTGGTATGAGAAGTGTATTGTTCATATTGTTGATGAAATCAGTTACAGGCTGATCATCTAGTAAGCCAAGGTTGATGTTGAAGTCTCCAGCCCAGCTAAGAGAAGGTGGTGCTTATTCATTTATCTGTTTGTTATTAGTGATTAATTTCTCACTGAAATTTGGGATGTTTGTGTGAGGTATCCGGTAAATGGCACCGATGTTATAGGTTCCTAAGGTTTTTTACAGCAAAATTAGCAAAAATGTATTACCCCATATTCATCACTAAAGCAAGTGTGCTAATACACAGATAATTGGTTAGAGTAATAATTGGCAATACACCCCCCAACTTGGTTTGGTCTGCAGTTTTTGAATGCTGTGTATCCTGGTAGAGGGTAATATTCTATTGTGTCCTGCTTAGCCAGGTCTCAGTAAGAATAATGCAGGAGAAGGGTGTTCTTTAGTGATTCAATTAACCATCAAAATATATATATGTAACAAAACATTTCGTTATTAATTATCCAATATACAAAACGACCGTTTATTAATGAGAATTTGTTGGTTGTTTTTTGTGGCAAGTTATAATAAAGAAGGATGACATCCCTGACCACACAAAGAAGCTTCAGAGAGTGAGAACATACCTGTATCTGAAGTAAGTAAGTTTACTCAGTATACACCAAATACAGTTTACATAAATTATCATACATAGCAAGCATATGTGTAGAGACCTAGGATAACCCAAAAAGTCAGACAGGGTGACTTATTCCACTGGGGTCCATTATTCCATTGGGGTCCTTTTACTACTAGTATAAATTTTCAGTCAAGACACTTATGGCAAAATAACAACACTCAGGAATGTATTGATGAAAAGTTTTTGCCTGCTCCTTGGCTCAGCTGGGAGGTGTCCTTAGCCCCTACAATAAGGGCGCGAGTGAAACGCTGGTCATGTTTCCAACATTTTCTGTAAGAAAACTTGGATGTTAGTCAGCCGTACACCTGCTGTCCCTTGTTTGCCTATCAGTAAGTAGGACCTGGATATGAGTAGACCTTGTGACGAATGGTTTAGAAAACCGACAAGTTGAAGAATGAGACACTTATGCAACATATGGAATCTTTATTGCAGGAAACGGTTTCGTCACACGTGACTTCATCAGCCAATACAAAGAAATGTGTAAGGAGAGAGGTGATGGACTGAACACACGGATTCCAGGTTGAGGGACTGATTACCTCAAACTCCCTCCTCTCCTACCCATTTCTCTTTGTATTGGACTGATGAAGCCACTGTGTACGAAACATTTTCTTCAAAAAAAAGATTCCCATGATGAAGATTGAGACACTTATGCAGCCATATGGGAATCCTTATTCAGTGAAACGTTTCGCACACAAGTGGCTTTCATCAGTCCAATACAAAGAGGAAGGCGAAGAAGAGAGGAGAATGAAAGGTAATCGGGAGTCCTAACCTGTGAGTCGATGTTGTTCAGTCCATCAATCTGAACACCTCGACTCCAGGTTGGGGACTGTAGATTACTCTCATTCTCCCCTCTCCTTACACCTTCCTCTTTTGTATTGGACTGATGAGCCACTGTGTGGCGGAAACGTTTTTTTCCTGATAAAGATTCCCATATGCTGCAAAGTGTCTCAATCTTCAACTTGTCTGGTTTTTTCAAACCATTCATCACAGAAGATTCCCATATGTTGCATAAGTGTCTCAATTCTAAATGAGTAGACCGAGTGTGGGTCCTGCAACCTGTGGGAGGGAAGAACGATTAAAGGACGCACAATAGAAAGTGGAACAGACAGTCCCAGATGACCACTCAGTGCTGAAGATAATAGAAGCAGAGATAATCTGAGGTGATCAGTCCCTCACTCATAAGAGAATAGAAATAGTCCGTCTCATTAGACCAAAGAGACTGACCATCTTCAGTCAAAGCTCAACTCTCACCCCCACAATTTATATTAATCATCTGTAAAGTCAACAAGTACTTGGATCGTTAAATATCTGTGTTAGACCACTGACAAACCCCAGTCGACACTTCCAATAATGCTGATACCATTTAAAGTGCCAAACCCAGTGACTCCCTCACCCTTCATCCATTCCTGTCTACACTGCAAACTGAAATGTTTGCAAACCTACTGGGCGCTAAAGCTAACTTTATGAACACTAAGCTTTGACCTATCATCATTACTATGTCAACATTGAAGGCTTCTTGACTCGTATAATGACTCCAACATGCTCACCTGGAGAGCCAGGTATAGATACTAAAAATCCGGGACAAAGAATCAAAGTACAATTGATATTGGATCCCATCACACATTGGATTACTCCTTCATGATAAAGTAGAATATGTTAGCCAAGAAGGGTACCCAGAAGGAGTGACATATAGAATATACCTTTCGGTATATCTGTGTCTACATTAGGAATAATATTAGTTGAGAAGTAAATAATGAAAATGATTGTTTATAGAATGCAGTTTAGAAGTCGGAGTAATCTATAACCCACTATGATAACATGAACGTAGATAGTTATGGACAACTTGAGCAATTTTGATAAATTAGACATGGCAACTCTGGGTATCTTTATTGAGTGAAACGTTTCGCACTCAGTGCTTTCATCAATCCATTCCCGTAGGAGAAAACTTGAAGAACAGGAGAAGAATGAGGTAATCAGTCGCCACAACCTATGAGTCGATGTGTTCCAGTCCATCAATCTGAATAGAATACGCATACAGAGCGGAGAAGATGCTTATAAACCGTATGCAGGAGAGGTGCCAGCAGTCATAGGTGGTGTCACATTTGTTCAATGTGTAAGTAGGGGTCCGAAGCCGCAAGAATTAGCTAGCGAAGAATTCCTAAGTACATTAAGATCCTCAAGAATAGCAGTGTCTGACAGGATTGTAGATGAATATAGGACTGATGAAGCACTGTGAGGCAAACGTTTCCTCAAAGATACCCAAGAGTTTTGCACATGTGTCTAATTTATCAAACATGTCGGTTCTCTCTGAACCCATTCATCTACAAACTTGCAATAGTGAACGACCGACCTGGATAGGTTGTAGTGGGCCTTGGCAGTTTTTGGAGAGACCCAGATGATGATCGAAACTAAATGCAAATTATGTGGTCAGGCCCATATGGTCCACATGTCTTGAACACATGTGCTTAATTGTCCCACTTATTGAGGAATACAGAGATAGTGTAATAACCTAAGTGACATGTTAGAATATCTTATATAATGAAAATAAGATATCAGATATACTAAGCAAATTTCCTAAATTTGGCTTATAATATTTCCTAAAATTTGCTTGTAGCAGATAAGTTAACTGTAGATATTTAGATATAAAACCCATAAGTACACCAGTTTAACCCTTTTCGGGCCTAGTTCCTATGCCGTTTTTGTGTATCCACTGCTCTACTTGCGTACCGGCCGACGTATAAATATGGGTGCCACAATAAAACTGGACACCACTTACGATGGCAAAATCTAATGTTGTATATAAACAATTACAAATCACCCAACAACAGTTTTTGTGTGTGTCATTGGCGCCAACTCATGACGTCTGTTCGGGTGCCGTTACCGACCGACTTGTTCCCATAAGGAATATATGTGAAATATGATTAGTCCGTTTTTCAGACCCCCCCACAAAATTCACGGCAACGAAAGCACTTACAAAATGATGATTATCTGATACGAAAATGTCACCATAATCAAAAACAATATACTCAGATACAAAAAAATGGGGTTCAGACTTTAAAGAGGGGGACCCCCCAACCAACAAAATGAGATTAGTCACGAGGGAGCATTTCACCAAATTCAACTTCAAAACAAAAACAAAGGGACCAAGAAAACCAAACCCCAACTGATATAAGCGGGGAAGATATACTAAGCAACACAGACCCCAACCCCTTATCCAAACAGTTTAACTCGGGGGCCTCGATTATGCAAAAGGCTTATTCCTCTAAAAAAAGGAGAGTAGATGTAAAATAGAAAGGCGGGGCGCCCCTTTACGGGCGAGGGAAAAAGAATAACAGAGGCAAAAGAGGTCAAATACGAAAGGCTAGGGAGACACGGCAAGAAATAGCCATCGAATTTAAAACAAAAGGGAATTTTAAGGAGTCGGAATCGCGGGAAGAACAAAAAGCCATAAATAAATCGAAAGAAACCCAAAGATTTTTTCTCCTATGCCAAATAAAAATCGAAACAACGTCCATATTGGGCCCCACTTAAACAAGATGGTCCTACACAGATGAAAAAGGGAAATGAGTGGCTACTCAAGTCCCAATAGACCTTTTTTTTAAAAAAGCCGCTAACCAGACTGAGAGTCGAAGATCAAAAAAAATTTTTTTAAAAGAACCACAAAATTTATTAACACAACCATCCGAGGGATCCGACGCAAATGACTTCAACAGGCATAAAGACATGCCCATGCACTCTGCCCCAGGGCCAACTCATGGAAATCGGTTCACAAAAACTCCAAAAAGCCCCCTTTAAGCCTTTTTCCATCCTATGGGGAAAGGGGGCATGGACACGGGGGCGTCCCACAGTTACTAAAAACAACAACAAGCCCCACCCCACAAAGGGGGGATAAAACAACACAAAGAACTCAACCAATACACTAACATCCCATATCATAAAAATCTTTGAAAAGGGTTCTAAAAGCAAGATCACCCCCATCTAGAAACCCCAGTTACACAACCCAGGGGAACATGGGTTTAGAACGGTCGCCCTGTCTGTCTCAACTATTGGAACACAGACAAGGTCCTAAATGCACAGAAGACAAAAAAATGCAGAGTAATTATACAACTTGCAAAAGCCTTTGACAAGTGGACCATGGGTAATAGCGCACAAAATGCGTGCTAAAGGAATAACAAAAAAAAGTGGGTTCAAAGGTTCTAAAATTTTCCCCTCACTAAACAGAAAAACAGAGATTTATCTCAACAGAAAAGGGGTCCGGGGCAGCACGGTGAAAAGCCCCTTTTTTCCCCAAAAAGGCCAAAGTACCCCGCTCCCATCTTTTTTCCCCATCCTCATATCCGACATAAACAAGGATTCAGCCACAGCACCGTGTTTTTCCCTTTGCAGATGACCCCCCAATCTGCATGACATTTTCCCTTCCATTGCAGACACTGCAAAGCACCGGGCGGCCATCCCCCAAAATTTTTTTCAGTGGGCGCAAAAAACCAATATGAAGTTAAACCCGATGAAAATTCAATTACTCAATAGGGTTAAACATGAGGAAATTAAAATCTTCATCAGAGTACAAAACAAATTCTGGGCCACAAATAGAGCGAAAAACCAACGTCAAAGCCCCGGGAGTGATCATGTAAAGGGGATCTCCCTTCAAGGCCCAAAAAAATTGTTTCAATCGCTTTTGGGCTAAAAAATGACGGGATGGATAATGAAACCTTCAAAAAAGGGGGGGCCAAAGCCCATTTTACCCCTTTCAGGCCCACTTGTTAAATCTAGGCTGGAATATTGCTGCACACTAACGCACCTTTAAAAAGGCAGTGAAATTGCCGACCTAGAAAAGGGCCCGAGAACTTTCACCGGCCCCAAAACGGAAAAAAAAAAACCCCAATTTTTGGGAGCGCTTGGGGTTCCAAAACCTGTATTCCCGGAACGCGGAGGAGAGAAAACATGTTAATATAACACCGGGAAAATCCAAGGGGGCTAGAAACCGAACTTGCAAAAGGGAAAATCACTCACAAAACAAAAAGCAAAAGATTTGGGGCAACAAGAAAAAAAACCCCCCCCAATAAAAAAGCGGGGGTTCCCCACTAGCACTTTAAAAGCCCCAAAAAATAAGGGGGTCAGGGGCCCGAACTTTTCAACGGGCCTCCCAGCACACATAAGGGGTTTCCCAAAACAGACCCCTGGCAGTCTTCAACTGGCACGGGAAACAAGCACCTAAAGTCATTTCCAACACATTTTCTGTGGTTTCGTACGTTGGTTTGCGTGCAGCCAGCAGAAAACCAGCCGGGTTGATCGGGCCTCTAAATTCCACCAGGAGTCCCTTTGGTCACAGCCCGGGGCCGCGGGGTCTTTGCCCCCCCCGGAACCTCTTTTCCCCAGGAAAACTCCGGGTTAATAAAAAGCCCAAATTTCCAACATACTCCCCACCCAAAAAATTTTAATACCGTATTTCCCCATGATATCCTCATCAACCTACTGAAGCCCTCCCACTCAGGCAAACAGATTTCAACAGCGTATTTGACCCATCCTGGGTGGGAACGGAATTTGAAAAGGAGAAACGTAACAAACCCTGCTTTTCTCACTGTGGGTTTTAAAAATATAATGGGAAAGATGCCACAAGTACAATACCCCTTTTTGGGCTAAGTAAAAAAAATATTAAACGTCAGAGTTTGCCCCCTTTACAATAGAAATTTTATGGGCACTCAGGGGTTTACAAACCTTCCGGGGTTAATAATCCGAAAAAATCTTTTTCCCAACATCTTTTTTCCTCCTTTTCTTCCTCTTCTTTTTTAAAAAATTTCCCAAAGTTTTTGGCCCCCCCATCACATTTTAATTGAACGGTTCTTAAACCACCCAATGCCCCTTTAACCCTTGAGTATAAAATTGGGGCATGCTTGTGTCAGAAGACAGATACAGGTAGGGGTAAGATTAGACTGGGGGAAAACTAAACCCACCTTAAAAAGGGCCAGTAGGACTTTTTAAATTGTTTCCTCCATTTTTAAATTTTAGCAAAAAGGGCCCTCCACAATAAAGCCCCCCAAGTTTTTGCCATTTTTTCTTTTTTTTCATCTACTTCCCGGGTTTTCCTTTTATTTTGATTTTGAACCAGACTATTTTAGCCATACAGAAAAAGGAAAGGGGAAAACTTGGGGGAAAATTTTTCCCATCCCAGAAAAGGGGGGGCTGATTTTAAAATAGATGTCACTACCCCCCGGCAGGGGCGGGGGAAACGGGTTACCTCTAGTATTGAAATCACCAGAAAATTTGGGGAATTTAAACTCTTTTTTTTGAAACCCAAAAGCCAGGGGAACCCAATGTCAAAACACTAACTCTTCATTACGGGAAAAACGACAAAACCCAGAGCCAGAAAAACTCTCAAAAAATGTTCAAACAAATTTTAAATTTAATTTTATTTTCACGGGGCACGTACCACCCTTCTTTGGACTTTGCGGTTTTTATATAAAAACATAAGAACGTTAACTTGCCCCGAAGTGTCCAAAAGCACATTTTACTTCATCATGTCAATAAAGCAAAAGTAAATGAAATTTCATATTAATTATTATAATCATGGGGAAACGTTTAAAAAACCCAAGGGTTTTTAAAAAGCGCCTGTGTGGACTGGGGTTTTTGGGCATAATCACCAATTCAGGGAACTAAAGCACAGATCCAATTCCCTAAATTTAAAGCCCCCCACCCAAACGGGCAAAGAACCTTCCCCGAAGGGATTTCTATTAAGCTCCCAAAAAATTAAGTGTCCATAACACGTCCTGCGAATAAACCCAAACTAAATTTTCCCGTTAGCCTAAGACCAAAAAATCGTAATGACAAAATTGCAAACAAACCCTACCCCCCGGGCCGGGGTTTAACCCGCGGTTTTGTTTTGTCCTAATGATAGGGAAGGGAAAACGCAAGACTAAAGTTTGGGGCCGGGGGGCACGTAAACTTTTTTTTTTGGTACAGTGTTTCCCCCTGTAGGGGTTTTTTTAAAAACTTCCCCTTTCAGAAAATATTGTCCCCCTATTTTTTGTTGTTCATGTCAACTTCACGAACCTTTGGGGAGCCGCCTTTTATCAGACATAACCGGTTTTTCTAAACATGTTACACTCATTCCCGGGTTACCCCGGGGGAAGACTCAGATTTTATCTAGTTCAAAGTTGAAATTTGTCATCTTAAAGAATCCCTAAACATAAACCAAAAATTAGCTCATATGTCAAAAGGGTCAGCACTCCCCTCGAAGCTTTTTTCGGCCCCTTTACGATTTAAAGCAATAATTAGCCTATCAAAGATTTGCTTGGAAAGCTTAATGACCGCAGCGTTGTTGTCTGCGAGTAAGTGTGTAAAGCTGGTAAAAGCCTTAAAAAATTTTTTTTGGGGTTAAATTTTTTTCCCACATAAAACAATGAGACCCCTCTTAGCTTTCCCGTGGTGACCCACCCAGTGTCTTCGCTATTTTGATAATGATTGCCCGATAAAAGGTTTGGGGGCTGTCATCTTTAATCAGATTTTCATCTTCAACGCAACATTCCCTTTCAACCCGAGTAATGGAAACCGGGCTGAGATTTTTTTTTTTTTAAAACATTAATTTTTCATGCCCAACCACAAAATGGGGCATTGATCCCCGAAACCCTCTCCCCGTATACTCCAGGTATACAACTAAGAGCTGTTTCCCACAGCTCATTTTCCCACCCCCGCCAAAAAACGGTATACTTCCCCCCACCCAGGCGCCCCTCACAAAAGTGGGGCTAAAAATTTTTAGGTAAAGGTTTTAATTTTCGCAGGAAAAAAGGATAAATTTTTTCCTGACGCCCGGGGGTTGTTATATGATGACCCCCCCCCACTGGAGCTTTTGGGCCCTCTAACCGAGGGCTTTCCCCTGCTTAAAACCCGGGCTTTCCCCTTTTAAAAAATTTTGGTCATTAAATTATTTAAACCCTTTTTTTCGTAAAAAACTAGTCACTCTACTTTTTTCAACACCCAGTTAAAACCCATTTACACCAGGTATGCAGGGGAAAAGAAACCCCGGACCTCGTGTTTAACTGAGTTGGTTTACCCCAAACCCATCAAAAAATCAAAGGCACGAGCCAAACCCTGTTTTTTTTGGGCCTTTAAAGGCTTTCACTTTCCTACAATAATTTTTCCCACAAATGACTTCACTGTTTTTTCCCCACAGTGACCAAAAGCCTCCAAGCAAAAAATAACGGAAGGAAAAATTAAAAAGGTTTTCAAAACGAGGAAAAGCCCCTTGACTGCTCCCAAAAACCCCGATTGTTTAAAGGTAACTTCGAATTTAACCGTAGGTAGATTTGGTAGGTGTGGGGGGGGGGGGAAAGGGGCGGGGGAAAATGGCTTGTAACCAAGCTATCCAGCATTTTTAGGCCCCCTGTACCGATTTTTTAAAACTCCCCAGGAAAAATTTAAACCATCCCCCCATTTGTGGTTTTGAAAACCTGCTGATCTCACACACCCCACAAATTTTAAATATATAAAATATATATATAAAATATAAAAAAATATATATATATATATTTTATAAATTTTAAAATATATAAAAAAATATAAAAAAATTTGTGTGTATGTGGTCGTGGGGAATAGGTTTAAAAATTTGGACATTTTGCAAGAAAATTTATTTAAAAAATTAAAAACGGGTTTTTAAGAACTTTTTTTCTATACGTTAAAAAATATTTTTTTCATTAATTTAATGTAAAAATTTAAAATTTTTTTAAACCAAAAAAACCTTAAAAAAACCTTTTTCCAAAACCCTTTTTAAACAAGCGCAATTTAAATTAAACCTAAACCCCCCCCCCAAAAATATTTTAACATAAGTTTACAGTAATTTAATAATAAACAAACATAATGAGATATATTTTTTTCGTTAGGATAAGAATGATTTTTGCGAAATTATTGCATACACAAATTTTCGCTTGCCTCATTCGGCAAGAATAGCGTTGCCATTAAGTGTCCTTTCACTTTCTTATTCCCAGCAAGATATATATAAAAGTAGAACTCAGAAGATGATTTTTACCGCTATATATAAACTAATTATAATGAAAACACTTAAGTGCACTCCATCATCTCAGCCTAATCCCAGAGTGAATCAATTTGTTAACGAGACCATGGGTGTCTGCAACTAACCGCCCAGCTAAACCCGCTCAATCAAATCCCTCAATTATAACCTGCCACGATTTCACCGCTAAGCTTACAGAGACACTATACATAGCATATTGAATATTAAAGCCATTTTTTTTTCATGGAGAGATGCATAATGAGAAGTGAGTTTACTTACGAGTTATAGGCGCACTAACAGTGAAGGTGAGGGGGAGCCAGCAACGTTAGGAACCCCACAAGGAGATACCTGGGAACCTTTTGGCCTCCCAGACACTTACTGCTGCTTCTTAACCTGTTCCACGCCCTGACGTCACTCTCGGGGGGGCTCCAACAATGCATTTGGCTACTGATTTTGTTCCAAATATGACGTAGATACTTATTGTGCTGCTGATGCAATTAACCGATGCATATCCCATTATTTGCTAACCGTATGTGATTTCCTTCAAATGACTTGTTTTACGTGTAATAAAGGAGGAAGAAAACGGTGAATGTCCGCTGTGGAATCATAAGCATCAATGTTGAGAATTTCCATCTTATTTTAGCCTCAAATGACCCTACAGTATTCATAGGGTGTTGATCCGTGTAATAGTGGAGAGGTTGTGTAAGGCGTGCAAGGTGTTCATGGCGTGCAAGGCGTGCATGACTACGTGCTATGCATCACGAGGCTTCCATCTTGCCAGTAACACGCACAATATACGTTTTTCCAGGACGAGCAAAGAGGAACTCTACTGAACACCACTTAATACACTATGGAGAATACCTTATTATATGTATATGCTATGTCGTTATCCATGCTTTTTTGCGTGGTTCAGTCTATTGACAGCACGAGGGTCACAAAGGCTTCACATGTAAACTAACATCAAAAATTAATGTTAGCTGGAGGACAGTCATAATCTCACTTGAAATGTTTTATTGTGTGTATAACTCCGCTTTTAAAATAAAGAAATTAATAATATATATATATAAAATATATATATATAAAATATATATATATATATATATATATAAAATATATATAAATATATATATATATATATAATATATATAATAATATTATATATATAAAATGTCCACTCAGGAAATTCGAGTAATGTTCAACACCATTCACCGGGTCAAGTCTTCGTTTATCCTGGAGACAAAACCATGAGAGTGTGGGTCGTTGTGAGGATCATTTGTTTTTGTCAGGCAGATCATTATCTAAAACAACTGTTGAGAATACAGCTACACAACTTTATAATACACGCAGAAATTTCTATTTCCATTTGGCCAGATATAGCAGTCGCTTTGGTGAAGTCATCCACCTTATGTGAGCACTCACACCATTTTAAGACAGTCTTTGAGTATTTAATGGCTGACTGGTGCTGCATAAATAATAATATCCTACCGTAAGGCAGCAGACAATAATCATTTACTATGTGCCATCCTCAAGAACTCAAGTACCAAGATATTTTTTCAATAGTTTTAGCCTAGTTTACAAATTATGTGTTCCTAATGTTCATTCTCGATGGTTCCTTCCTTCAATTGCATTGTGGACAATATAATTTGTAATTTTTTTCCTCAACACAGTAGCGTACAAACTATTCGACTTATCTTCAAAATTATGGAAAAAAAAAAGATATTTGATAACCTCAGTTGAGTGTTGTGAGGCAAGAAGGTTAACGAGTAAATTGCTTCAAATTGCTCTAGCAAATTTACATAAAAATGTGTATTGTATATTAGTTTCTTAGAGGTGAGCATCAACGACCCGAAAAAGTAAGATATGTTAACCAAATTTGATTTAACATAAACTTTACCTAACCTAACCAAACTTTAACCAACCCACACATAACCCAACCTAACCTACCTAACATACCTAACCCCAACCTAACCTAACATTACCTAACCTAACCTAGCCTAACATTACCTAACCTAACCTAATCTAGCATTACCTAACCTAACCTAACTAACATTACCTAACCTAACCTAGCCTAACATTACCTAACCTAACCTAATCTAGCATTACCTAACCTAATCCTACCTAATCTAACCTAATATCTAACCTAACCACCTAACATTACCTAACCAAACCTAACTTTAAATTTCCTAACCTAACCTAGCCTAACCATAAACCCAATCCAACCTAATAACCTAGCAATTTCCAAACCTTAACCTAACAATAACCTAACCTAACCCAGCCTAACATTACCTAACCTAACCTAGCCTAACACTACCTAACCTAATCTAGCATTACCTAACCTAACCTAGCATTACCTAACCTAATCTAGCCTAACAATACCTAACCTAACCCAGCCTAACATTACCTAGCCTAACCTAGCCTAACATTACCTAACCTAATCTAGCATTACCTAACCTAACCTAGCATTACCTAACCTAACCTAGCCTAACAATACCTAACCTAACCCAGCCTAGCATTACCTAGCCTAACCTAGCCTAACATTACCTAACCTAACCTAATAAAACCCAAACCTAACCTAGCCTAACCTACTAACTAACTAACATTACCTAACCTAACCCTAGCCTAACATTACCCAACCTAACCCTAACTAGCCTAACCCAACCTAGCCTAACATTACCTAACCTAACCTAACCTAACATTACCTAACCTAACCTAACCTAACATTACCTACCAAACCTAACCTAAACCTTTCCTAACCTAACATTACTAACCTAACCATAACATACCTAACCTAACCTAGCCAACATAACCCAACTAAACCTAACATTACCTAACCTAACCTAGCCTAACATTACCCAACCTACCTATCTTAAACCTAACCTACCCAAACATTTCCTAACCAACCAGCCTAACTTACCTAACCTATCCAAAACCTAACCTAACCTAACCAACCTAACCTAACCCAGCCTAACACTAACCTAACCTAGCCCTTACCTAACTAACCACCCAAAAATTACCTAACCTACCAACCCCAAACCCAACCTAAACCAACAACCTAACCTAACCTAGCCTAACATTACCTAACCTACCTAATTCCTAACCTAACTAGCCAATTACCAAAACCCAACCCAACCTAACCTAACCTAACCAGCCTAACAACTAACCTTAAACCCAGCCTAACCTAAACCCAAAAACCTAACCTAGCCTAACATTACCTAACCTAACCATACCCAACCTAAAACCTAACCATAAAAACCCAAACCTAACCTAACCTAGCCTAACATTAACCTAACCTAACCCACATCATTACCTAAACCTAGCCTAACATTACCAACCTAACCTACATTACCCAACCTAACCTAACCTAGCCTAACATTATACCTAACTAACATTACCTAAGCCTAACCTACCAACAATACCTAACCTAACCTAACATTACCTAACCTAACCTAACTACCCAACAACCTTTCCCTAACCTAACATTATCCCAACCAATAACCCCAGCCTAACATTTACCTAACCTAACCAGCCTAACATACCCTAAACCCAGCCTAACATTACCTAACCTAAACCTAAACATTACCCCAACCTTAACCTAACCTACCTAACATTTCCAACCTAACCTAACATTACCTAACCTACCTAGCCAAAAATTACCTAACCAACCACCCAACAAACCCTAACCCCCTAACAACTAACCAACCTACCCTAACGTTACTAACCTAACCTGCCTAACATTCCCTAACCAAACCATACCCAACCTAACCTAACCTACCCAACCAACCTAACCTACCTAACATACCTAACCTAACCAATTGCCTAACCAAAACCTAGCCTAACTTTAACAAACCAAACCAACTTTACCAAACCAAAACCTAACCAACCAACCCTTCCCAAAATTTAAACATTCCTAATCAAACATTACCTCCTAACCTAGCCAAAACATTACCTAACCTAACTTTACCACCAAACCCTAACCTAACTACATAACCAGCCTAACATTACCTAACCTAACCAACTTTCCCTAACCAATATTACCTCTTCCCAACCTAACCTAACCTAGCCTAACTTTAAACACCGGATTTTTACCGGAGATTTTCCGGGGTAAACCCCCCCGGGGCCCGGGTCTGTGGCCGGGCCTCCGGGTGGACAAGCCTGATCAACCAGGCTGTTGCTGCGGGCTCCGAAAACCCCGAACGACCACACCCGGGCTAAACGGGAACCACTTAGGTACTTGTCCGGTGCCAGCTTGAAGACTCCCAGGGGGTCGTTGGAAAACCGCCTTATGTATCTGGGGGGGCATTGAACAGCCCGGGCCCCTAACTTTTGTAGGGGTTTTAAAACGGGGTGGGAAACCCCCCTGCTTTTCTTGGGGGATTTTTCATCCGGCCAAGTCTTTTTGCTTTCGAGTGGTGATTTCGTGTGCAATTTGGGATACCCTCTAGAATTTTCCAGGTGTATATAACATGTACTCTCTCTCTCTCCTCTCTCTTATCTCCCGCCCCCCCTTTTCCGGGGAATACAGGTTCAGAACCTCAAGCGCCCCCAGAATTGAGTTTTTTTCTCCGTTAGCGCGCCGTAAAGGGTTCCTTAACTTTTCTAGGTCAGCAATTTCCCGCCTTGAAAGGGGTGCTGTTAGTGGCAGCAATTTTTTTAGCCTAGATAGAACAATGACCTGAAGGGGCACATGGCCTTGGCATCCCTCTTTGAAGGGGTTCCATTACCATCCTGTAAATTTTTCAGCAATGCATCGATACAATTTTATGGTCCTTGAAGGTGAGATCCTCCGAAATGATCATTCCCGGGCTTTGACTTTGGGTTTTTCGCTCTTTTTTTGTGGCCGAATTTGTTTTGTACTCTGAAAGATTAATTTCCTTTTTTACCATATCTGAGTAAAAAAAATTTTCCCACATTAACTTCATAGTTTCTCAGCCCCTGAAAGATTTGGTGATGCCCCGCCTGGACCCTTGCAGGTCTCAAGGGAAACACTGCCCTGCAGATTCGGGTGGTCACGGGGAAAAGGGGGAAAAGACCTGGTGCGTGGTGAATTCCCTTGTCATGCGATATGGGGAGAGGAACAGAGGGAGCGATATGTGCCGGGAACAGAGTTTTCCCCGTGCCTGCCTCGGACCTTTCTACTCGTGATCTACTCTTGTGTTCTGTTAGTGAGAAATTAAGATCCCGACCGACTTTTCCTGTTATTCCTTTACACCATTTTGTGCGCTTTTAAACCCAGGTCACACTTGTCAAAGGGCTTTTGCAAAGTCTGTAATTTTAAACTCTGCATTTTTTGGTCTTCTATGCATCTTTGGACCTTTGTCGTATGATCCAATATTTTGAGAGAGACAGGAGCGACCTTTTTTAAAAACCCAGTTGCCCTGGGTTGGTAACTGATGGTTTCTAATGGGGGATTTGCTTCTGGGACTCTTTCAAGATTTTTTATGAAGGGATGTTAGTGCTATCGGTCTTAGTTCTTGCTGTTTTTTTAAAACTGCCCCCTTGTGGAGTGGGCTATGTCTGTGTTTTTGAACGGGGACGACCCCCTGTCCTGCTCCCCCCCCATAGGATGAAAGTCGTATGGGGGCCTTCTTGCAGTTCTTGATGAACACGGAGTTCCATGAGCTGCCCGGGCAGAATGCACAGCCAAAACGCCTTTTCGGTCTTTTGGCATCAGGTAAACCCCAATGGCTTGTGAACCAAATTCTTGGCTCTCTCAAAAAAATTTTTTTTGATTTTCGCTCCAACGGGTTAGTGCTGCAAAAAACTATCAAAAAGGACTTGAGTACTCACTCATTTCCTGCTGTCACTGTGTGGACCCATCTTTTTTAAGAAAGGGGCCCCAATACTGACGGTTCCGACTTTTTTTTGGGCAAGGAGAAGAAATATTTTGTTTCTTCGATTTCATTTATGGCTTTTAGTTTTTTCCCGCGACCCCGACTCCAAAAAATTTTCCTTTAGCTTAAGTTCGATGTTGTATTTCCGCCCCATTTCTCCCTACGCTTTCGATAGATTGACCCTTTTACCCCTTTTTGCTTTTTTTTTTCCTCGCCTGTAAAGAGAGCGCCTGTCTCTTTATTTTACATCTACCCTCCTTTTTCTTAGAGAATAATCTTTTTGCTACATCGATGCCACCAAATTAATCTGTTCTACATAATTGGGGGCTGGTTTTCTAGTATATCCCCAGCTTATAGGGTTGGGGCTTGGTTTATTTTGGGCCCACTTTAGTTTTGTTATTGAATTGAATTTGGTGAATGCTCCCCTGACTAATCTCATTTTGCGGCTGGGGCCCTTTCGCATACAGTCGAACCCAATTTTGTGTGATCTAAAAATTTGTTTTTGATAGGGGAATTTCCCTTTTCAATCATCATTGTTATGAAATGAGGGCAAATGTATTCTCCATTTTTATACTCATTATTTGCTGGTTTTAAAATTTAATTTTTGGCAGAATTTTTAAAAACTCATGTGGTTTTGAGTTTTTTACAGAGCTTTCCCCCGGGGTTATACTGCAACAATATTATTTGCAAAATTTCCCCCATTTTTGGTGCCTTTTAAATTGAAATCCCCCCCCGCAAGATTTGGGTTAGGAGCGGGGATTTTCCGACATGGTCAATTTTTAACAGCTGTTTCCGGAATTCAGGGATGTTATCCGGGGTCTTGTAGACTACACTGACAAGTTTTGGGTTCTCGACCTTTACTGCTAAAAATTCCACACACATTTGAGGGTTGGCGTTCTGTGCAAACAAATGACCTGCAATGTAACCCCAACCCCCCATCCTTTTTGCCTGTTCACTCGCCATCTTAATTGTAAATGGACCATTCGTTGTCTAATGATCCTTTGTGGGTCTCATGAAAGCCGCGAAAATTCCTTTGCCCGCAAGCATCCATGGGTGAAAGGTTTTTGGTTTTTTTTGGGGCTTTGCCCGAATTTTCAACATTACCAATAACATTACCTGCCTAACCTAACATTTCCTAACCTAGCCCCCTAATAATAGCCAAATTAACAACCCAATTGCCTAACAATAAAACAGCCTAAAATACCTAACCTAATTTGCCTCTTATAATAACCTGCCTAAAAACCAATAACCCCAAAAATAACCTAAATTACCTAACCTATTTCTTTTTCCTAATAAAACACTAATAATGAATATTGTACTTGAGAGAGAGTTACCCTTTTGCCACCACTGAAAGAATTAGGCCGGGTCCAACCTTTTTCCCCTTGCTAAAGAATTTTTTTTGGCGCTGGTACCAAAGTTAAGATCCATACATTTGTAATTTACATTTAACCCCAAAAAACTAAATATTTTTTCCATCGGTGCTTGTAAATCCTATTAATTTTCCTAAAAGATTTAAAAAACTAAGCCCCAAAAGGGAAAATTATTACAAAAAAAAAGATGTGTAGGAATAAGGGAAACGAGTTATTTTTCATCCCTGGGGGCAGCTTAACTATTTAAAAGGTAAAGAATGTTGATTTACAAAAAACACCCCCCTTCCAAAACTTTATTTCCCCGTTTTTCGATTTTTAGCAAATCTTTTGGGAAAAAAAAAAGGGAAGGGAGGGTAAGGGTAAAACTTTTAAAAGGGTAAGGGGGGGTAGGTAGGTATAAAAAGGGGTTTAAACCCCAGGTGCAAAAAAAATTGTGAATTTTATAAAAAAATTTGAAGGGGTTAAAATATAAACCCATAAAGTTTAGAATATAACAGTTATTCTAACTTGAATTGTTTAAATAAAAAAGTTAAATTGCTTTTTTTTTTTCAGGGGATAACAAATTTAAAGAAAGAAAGGCTGTAATTTTTACAGTTTCTAAAGAATCATTTGTTTAGCTTTTTCAAGGTTTTCCCACCAAAAAAAAAGCTTTTAAAAGGGAGAAATGTTTTAAAGAAACTTAAGTAGGGGAGATTTTAATAAATAGAAGGGGGCCCTTTTGGGGGGCCGGTTTAAAGTTAAAGGGGTGGGTTATTCCCGGGGGGTAAACTTTCCCACATTTTCACCTGTTTCCTTTTATAGACAAATGGATGGGTGTTAGTCCGCTTTTGCATCCTGGGGGAAAATTAAACCCCAAGGAAATAAGTTAGACAGTCCTCGATGACGCACTGACTTTCTTGGGTTATCCTGGGTGGCTAATCCTCCGGGGTTAAAAATCCGAACGAAATCTTATCTTATCTTATCTTCTGGTGTTACCCAGTCATCATCTGCCGGGAGGTTGCTCAAGATCATTGGTCGGTGGTAATCGTCTTTATGGATGAAACGACGCACCCTCTGTGGGAGAGTCATTCTTTGGGTCCTGTGAGGAGGAGTATTGATGATATAGTTAGTTTAGTTTAATATGTTTATTATGCACCCCATACCCATCCAGTGGGCGTCCTATTGATGATATAATCAGTGGTATTTTCAACTTGGAGAGGATTTTCTGTCTGGCATGTAGAGTTCTTGCATTGCATAGAGTTGTCTCTTCTTCAGCGTATCAAGGCGTATATTTAAGGCAGTAATATCGTGTTGTATGTGTAAATCTGCCATTTTCACTGTTTGACTCAAGAAATCGTAATGACACGATTGCAAACAAACCATACCCCGGCCGGGATTGAACCCGCGGTCAGAGAGTCTCAAAACTCCAGACCGTGTCATTACGATTTCGTGAGTCATGTTGACGGCAGTGAGGGGACTTGAGCTAGAGTTCGTCACGGCCACGCTAGCTGGAGATTCGTCTGTAAAAACTTGCATTTGTGGTCACAGTGGTGCCTATGCTAACCTTCCTATGGTGTAGAAATATACCTAGTTGGACGAATCTTATTGTGGCTAGCTGGTCTAGTGGCTAACGCGACGGGCTGAAGTTTTGAGACTCTGACCGCGGGTTCAATCCCGGCCGGGGTATAGTTTATTTTCACTGTTTCTACTCCTGGTACCCGTAATAAAGCGGAGAGTTCTATTCTGGACTCGTTGCAACCGTAGCATGTTGGTCTTTGTTGTTAATGACATTGGGACACAAGGGTATTCGAGTATAGGCCTTATTATCATTTTATACAAATGTTTTTTGGGATGTGGAGGGGCTTGATTAAATCTAAAGAGACTGTTAAGACCGGCTTTGGCTATGTTGATCTTTTTATTTACATGAGATGTTGAGTGGAGCAGCCTGTCTATTTCATATCCCAAGATCTTGTTAGGATTTCTAATGGCTACAGGTGTACCTCTGATGGAGATACTCCTTTATCTTCGATGGTTGATGCAAAACATCCTATCGTGCTAACAAGGACTTTGTCAGGGTTAGTCGTTATTCTCCATTTATTTTCCCAATTAGATGTTCGACGAAGTTCTATTTTCATTTTTTCTATGACTCTCCCCTACTTGTTTTTTCCTGTTACGGAATTGATGAGACGACATGATAACATCATCTGCAAATTGCGTTATAACTGTATCATTTAAAACCCTCGGTTGGGGAAGATCATTCACATAAATGTTGAATAGAATTGGACAAATGACAAGAACCTTGTGGGACACCAGCGGGTCGGTATAAAAGGCTCTGTCGACCTGCCATGAAAGTGGGAATAATTTTTCTTGAGTTAAGAAGTTATATATTTAATCTGAGAAAGGCCCAGTTATGGTCTGGTAGGTCAAAATTTTATATATAAGACCATCATGCCATAAGCTATCAAAAGCTTTATGAACATCTCTGGTGGCAATTAGGGCAAGATTTCCCTGGGTGTTTTAGGGCTCGCTACAGTACGGAAAATAATATTTATTGCATGATGGGCGCCTCTATGTGTTCTAAAGCCAAACTGTTCTTCAGTAAAAAGGTGATTAAACTCCATATAGTAGTTCAGTCTGTTGGAAATGATCTTCTCAAGAACTTTTCCAGTGACTTCAAGTAAAGATATAAGTCTATAGTTTTCCCTGGTTGATGGATGTCTTTATTGGGCTTAGCAAGAAAGATCATCCTAGCAGTCTTGAAACCAACTGGAAAATGTCCGGAGGTCAAGATGGAATTAAAGATATTAACCAAAGACTGTTTACAATTTCTGGGTAGGGAAATTTATTTGTTTCATTGTTATTCCAAGAGACCAGGGGCTCTATTTCGCATTCTTCCAATTAATCTGACTCATCTCTAGTAATGTAATAGGTCTAGTAAGTGGGTGGGGGTCCCTTTAAGAGTTGATGTATCGATGGAAGGTAGTGGTTGTAGATCATCTAAGTTCTCATCTCTCCATTCATTTACCCAAATGATAATGATTATTTTAAATCGACGACTGTATTGTGGGAGAGAATTTTCTCCCATACATCACCCATCAAAATTTTGCTGGTCCTGTGGATCATCAAGTTTAATCTCAACATCTTCATCATCACATCATGAAGGTATGAATTTTTTTTTATATTTTAAATTTAAAAACATGAATACACAATGATAAATGTATATTTAAAAAAAACACAAAAGAAAGCGGTTACTTTACATAAACCACACGCCCCAACGATACCGACAATATAATGGTAAAACCCGCACACAAAGTTTTGAAAAAGGGTTTTTACTCAGACACAACACTTATACTTTTTTTAAAGAACAAGTCTATGTTGTTTACAAATGGCAAGCAACGGGGTAATATAAGACTGAAAAATAAATCATTGTTTTAAAAAACCAAACACACAAAAACACACACACAAAACACACTCATACACACCACATAAAAAAGGGGTTTTAATGAATCGACGACGAAAACATCAAATATAAAAAATACGATTTTATTTACTCTCAACAAAAAATTTAATCAATTACATGAAATATCAAATATTAATAAAATGGGAAAAAAACACACTATACAAATCCCAATGATTGGATAAAGAATAAAAAGGGAAAGCTTTTAAAACTTTTCTGCAATAAAAAATTTTTACATTTTTTTAATGACTCATCACTTTGGAGCAAAATACAACATTGGAACATACATACAACTTTGGAAAAATACATAAAACATTGGAGTACATAAACATTGGAGAAACTAAACTTTGGAGACATACATACAACTTTGGAGAATCTACAACTTGGGAAACAACAACTTGGAGAAATAAAAACAACTTGGAGACATAACTTGGGAGACATAATAAACTTGGAGACTACATACAACTTTGGAGACATCAACTTTGGAGACATACAAAAAACTTTGGGGAAACATACAACTTTGGGAAACATACAAAAACCATTGGAGACAACATAAAAACATTAACAAACATCAACATTGGGAATACAACATTGGAGACATACATACACTTTGGGACAACAACAGGAGACAAATACAACATTGGAGACCAAAAACATGGGCATCATACAAATTGGAGACAACATAAAACTTTGGGAGACTAATACAACATTGGGACATACATACAACTTGGGAGACATACATACACTTTGGAGAATACAAAAAACATTGGGAATACATCAACATTGGGCATAATACAACATGGAGACATACAAAACTTTGGGACATCATAAAAATTTGGAGAAAAACTAAAACTTTGGAATAATTCCCTTTTTGGAGACTACATACAACTTCACAAACAAGACTTTTACACAAATTAAACGCAGCTGACCACCCCGTAGATTACCCACTGAACGAACACAAATTATCTCAAACTTTTAACTCTAACGCCATATGCGAGGGGAAATCTTTCCCCCATCCCCCTCAATCCAAAAAAATTTCGCACTTAATTAAAAATTGTTCCGCAAAAAACCCGGATTCTGCTATTCCTTCAACATGCCCTAGCCCATGACAATAAATAAAATCGCCGCATCGTAACTGCATTTGTACACAGATGTAAAACCCCACCCACATCAAAACTCAACGCCCAAGTACCGACAAACCTCCACCCCCCTACCATTCGAAAAACCCCCTGTTTAAACCCACGCACGATTTTAAATTTTAAATTTTACAGAAAAACACAACAAAAACGCTGATTCTCCCCCCGCACGCTAAAACAACCCCCGGTCCTCCTCTACAGCCGTTTAGAAAAACACCCCGGGCGGCAAAAATCCCGTAAAAAATTTAAAAAAACCCTTCGCGATCGGAAGGGAAAGTAAGATGAACCATTTCCCTAATCCCCCGCGTACAGGGGAAAACACCCTGACTCTCCCTAAATTTCCTATCCCCTTTTTTCCAAAGACTAAATTTAACGCTCCGCACGTCTCGCTCCAAACACGTACATCGTATCGCCCCCTTTTAAAATCTGTCCGCCCCACCATCTGGCAGGTCACGATACATTTCTGTTAAACCACCAGCCTCCACCAAGTCGGAAAAAACGACGTTCACAAAAAAAGCAAGACTCGGTCTCTAAAAACAAGACCTAACCTCCTTGACACTTTGGGTGTCTCTACCCCCGCCTTTTGTGAGCCAGTCGCACCCCGACCCCCAAAAAAAATCTATAAACCTTTTTAAAAAAGTGTTTAAGATCCCCCTGTATTAGTGGATACGCGCAGAAAACGTCCAAATTTTAACTTTAAAGAAGAACATTAAATTTCTATCGCCCTCGGGTGTAGGGTTAAATGTGGGCCTGGACTATTTTATACACCTAAAACACTATTTACCCCCCCCTCCTCGAAATAATGCCCTCGTTTTATCAACCTCTCTCATGTCTGATCCACATATTTTTAACACAGTCAACCCGTCCCTCCTGTACCCCCCCCCCTCTTCCCCAATCTCCCCAAAAATAACTTTTATTTTTCTTTGTTAACCCACATTTGTTGCCTTTACCCAAATCATCTACTTTCCCACAAAACTAATTTCTCCCCGCGTAATGGACGTTTTTCTTACATAAAATTTCTATGGCGGTCGAACACTACCCGAACCCCCCGACGAATTTCCCCGCCCACAAACTGTCCCCTTAAAAAAGGGGCCTCATGCAAGCAAGAGCTTTTTAGACATGGGGATCCCCCCCATTTTCAAAAACCCCAAGTGTTTCATTACCAAAACCCTCCCCTCATAAAATTCCCCCACATCCCTTTTTAACATCAAAAGCAGCTTCCATCTAAACCAAAACACCCCCCCGCCCCCACGTTATTTCCTCCCCAAAATCCCCTTTTCCCTACCACATCATCGACCTACCGGCACGCCAAACGACCCCTTATGTATTTCCTTGTCAAACCTTTTTTAACCTTTTTCATTAAAATTTTTTATATAATTTTTATTTATACCATTTGTGAATTGGTCGGTAAACCTTTAAATGATCGGGTTCAATTTTTTTAACTAACACCCAAAAAACCCCCTACCGGACAAAAAAAAACGCCCCCCTCCTTATCGCTTGAGTAAACGTACCAAAAAATCCTTATAAACCCCCAAATGTTGTTTTAAAAAACCACGGAATGCCATCAATACCCGGCGCCTTGCCCTTTCCATTCCCCGCAAAGCCTTCCCACCGCTTCAGTTTAGGGGCCCCCCCTAGAAAAGGGTCATTTTCATTCAAATCACTCGTACATTCCGCCCCCAATTCCCATATTGCACCCGCCTAAAAACTTTTTTTACATTTGGATTAAACCTTTTTCAACAAAAACTTATTCCCTTTAGTTTTACAAACCCACCCCACTATACCCTTCAAAAACCCCTCCCCCACAAAACCCCATTTGGGCGCCTCCCCTTTTTGGGCTGACTAGTAAAACACAAGCGGACGGTTATCACCCCACACGCCTCCTCACTCCACTCGAAAAACGCGCCCCACAAAAAAGTATTTTTTAGCACTGGGGTTTCCTTTGATTGTCTCCGTCCCTGGGGGAAATTCCAGAACCTCTCCCGCACAAACTGCGGGAAAAACCCTCCAGGTACCCAAAAAAACCTACCCAGTCAGAGGCCTCCTTACCCCCATTTCATAAAAATCCTTTAAATTTGAGGCTTTATAACCCGTCCCATTGCGCACTAAATCCTACCTTCCAAGGGGTCACTCCATAGACGCCATAAGTGCGTGAAGATGTTTATCTTCCCACTTTGAAAAAAACGTATTTAACTTCCAAAACCTTTTAAAAAAATTGGGAGACCTCTCCAGTCAGCTCTACAGAACACCGTGTGGTCGAGAAATCAGTCTAACCACCACTTTTGGGTTTCAACTCCCGCCGAACACATACACCCCGTCTAAGGCCCGCATGTCCTTACGCCGAAAAAGTGTCAAACCCCAAGTCCTGCTTCCCTTACTCCACCCCCCGCCCAGCAACAAACCCCCAAAAAAAAAAGAACAATAACCCCCTCTCGGTTTCCCCTTTTTACGGGACACCCCACAGTTCCAGTCACCCCAACCACTGTTATACAGGGAGGTCTCAAAAGTACACAAGAAAATCGTTTCAAAAGTTTTTTTAATTTAAAATCATTTCAGGGCCCCTTACTCCCCACAAAACCAAACCCCTTGAGTACCCCACTCACCTTAGCGTCCACGCGACCCCCCCCCCCCCTTTCCCCCAATGTTTTTTCCCCGAAAGGGCTGGGCGCTTTTAAACAACCCCAGCCCCATCACTTTTCAAGACTCAAATAGCCATATAAACCCCCCTAACCTCTATCGCAAAAGAACTTTCCCAACTTTATGGTTTGTTTTTTGCACGAAAAATAGTCACTCAAAGGATGCAACCGTCACTAAAAAGCACTTGCTTTTTGTCATTTTATACCCTTAAAATTATGGTTATACACCTATCTTTTCTAACGGGGGTTTCCTCGAGGGACCACCCACCCTTTTCCCCTTTTTTTGAGTAACGCCCGGCGCCCCCTTTACCTTTACATTCCTTTTTAAAAACCGCTGTCCCCGGTGGGCCCCCGGGGGCTAAAGCTCCCGCTTCACCACAAGGCCCCCGGTTCGATTCCCGGCGGTGGAAACATTTCGACACTTCCTTACACCCCGTTGCCCTGTTCACCTGCAGCAAAAAGGTACCTGGTTTTCGAGGTGTGGGGGCGCTCCTGGGGGACAAGATTAAAGGACCCCAATGGAAATAAATTAAAAGCCCGATGACCCCGCTTTCTTGGGTTATCCTGGGTGGCTAACCCTCCAGGGTTAAAAATCCGAACGAAATCTTATCTTATCTTATCTTGTCCTGGAACCAAGCAACCCCCCACCCGTGACTTCCGACCACATCTTCTTCCCAGAACGCTGTCCAGGGTTCAAGACATCGTCGGAGTCGGGCGGGGTAGCCGCACGCTTCCTAGAAACAGCATCCTCAGCTTTATCATTACCTGTAATGCTCTCCTTGTGAACTTCTACCGCAACAGTATGAACTCTCGGACCTTCTACCTCACGTTAATTAACTGATCGACATCCTTTAACTGTGGTCACTCCTCATCTGAACACTCCAACGCAGGCACACACGGCACAGAATCATACTCCTGCGATGCTAAAAGGTCGCTCAATGTTGATACAATGTTAGCTTCCATGTCAGCATCCTCTCTTGCTTGAGGGCTCTCACGTCCACCTTGTTCTACCACATCATGGTTGACAGTACCAGGTAGAGTCACGCAGGATGACTCCACGAGCATGGCCCGATCCACCTCATCACTCCACGATTTCAGGCGCGGTAAGTCCATGACTACTTCATCTGCCAGAATCTGACTAGGAGCCTCACCATTCGGACGACGACCACGTCCTGAGGGCGGCTGGCGCTTAACACATTGTGCAGCAACGTGATCCAATGCACCCATAGGCGACAAGTTCGTCTCTGACCAGGATACGTAACATACACCTGGGTACGGAACTCCTCTAGGTTTATGTACGAAGGTATTGGTTGGCGCAGGGACATTTTCAACGTGAAAGACCCTTCTTGTAAACCAGCAAAGTGGCCATCAGACCACAGACCCATAGTAACCTGGTGGATCGTCCCATAGTATTTGAAGGCGTCACATATGTCAACTTCGTTAGCCTCAAAAGGCACGTTTCGCACACGTACCCACGTATAGTATTGTGAAACGTCGTGCAACTGTGACTGCTGGGGTGACTTGCTTGCTAACATCCTGATACTGGTTGACAATCTGCTCGTAGGTCTTGGTATCACAAAACTTGATGAAAATCCAGGATAGTCCATTTAAGGCAACGCCACACAGGGATTCACGCTGGATGCCATATATATCGCCAGGGCCGGATTACCGCATAGGCAAACTAGGCATTTACCTAGGGCCCCGTGCATTTGGGGGCCCCGTGCATTTGGGGGCCCTGCGGTCCAAGGGGTTCAGGGGCTCATTCAAGACTGCGCACATGGTGCAAGTGCAAAGGGGTCCCTACCTAAAAAGTTCAAGTGTTTGGAGAGTAAAATTTATTTTTAAAAATTAATCAAAACAAAAATAAATAATGAAATTATATAAAATAAAAATAAATAAACCTAACCATAGATGGCAACACTCAACACGCCTTTGTTTACATCAGAACAGCTGTGTTTTCCCGCTAATGGGTGAGTATGGGAGATTCCTCTCCAATTTTCTGTAGTAATTACACGTTATCTAGACTTGTGCTGTGACAAATTAACTGAGGTGTTGTTGATAGACATTGATGTGTATGGATAAATGTTTGTTTTCGCCTCTAAATGTTAAGGGAGGTACCTGATAGGGTTACTTGACCAGTAAAGACGCATGGAGCAGCAAAGACGCTTTTTTGGTTTTAAAAATACAATAAAGAAAAACCAAAAAAACCCCAAAAATGACTTCCGTTTGTGGGTTTTTAAAAAGGGCATTTTTGTCCTGTCTTTGGTTTTTATCTTTTTCAAAAACGGTCTCAATTGATTGATTTTTCAATCACTTCCGTCGCAAATGTTTATTTTTCAATTTGGCGGGGGAAAGTGATGAAAGAACTTTCAAAAAAATTTACTACATTTTTCCCCCAGAACACATAAGCCTCATCGGGAAAAACGTTGGTTGGGTAAAAACTAAAAAATTGCCCCCTGCATTCTTTAATTCTCATGTCCTTATCTATGGTGGTAGGCCTATATCATGCAAAACAAATAAATTATTTTAATTTAAAAAAAAATTTGGTAATAAAAAATTACCATTGTGCTTGTTTTTGGAAGGGATTGTTTTTCTGTTTAAGAAATTTGGAGATAAAGGAGGAGAATTAGAAAAATATTCGAACCCCAAAAACACTAACCAAATTAAGGTAAAATTTCTGTATATGACCCCTTTTCCCCGGAAACTTTTTTAAATTTTTTAGATGCCCCGCCAGGGGAAAAGGGGGCTACAAGGGCCTTACCCCCCAATTTGGGACAGAAAAAAAAAATTAAAAAAATTAAAAAATTAATAAAAAATTTTTTTTAAGGGAAAAATTTTTGTATTTGCATAAATTACAGAAAAGTAAATACATCCTAAAATTAGGGCATTTTGGGGAAAAACGTGATTTTGGGAAACTTTTCTTATGCGAGTGGGCCACAAAAAGAAAGAAAAAATTAAAGGGAAGAAAACAAAAAAAATAAAGAGTGGGAAGCGGGCAGAAAGTCACGACAGGGCCACGAAAACAGTTTCTGATTTTAACCAGTACATTTGGGAATCTGCGATACTTTCCAGATCATACAGGAACCCCTCCTCAATTATTTCTCACCCAGCATCTATTTTTTTTGTGTCCCCTCTCAATGTCTCAACGGACATTTATCCCCAGGATTTGTTTTTAAAAAAATATTGCCCCATGGCCAAATGTAACCCCAGATTCTCTACGAAAAGGCTTTCATTGCAAAAAAACCCTTTCAGCCCAAAACTTTTGAACTTTTGACTTTGGGAAAATCGAAAGGGAAATTTATAATGAGGAAAAGTCGTCGTTTTTTAAAAATCATCTATTTTTTATAGGAAGCTTGAAAATTTTCAAAAAACTTTTGAAAAGATAAAGGATTTTAAACTCTGAAAGCTCAGAAAAATTTGAAATGTCGCATGCAAGCTTTTTTCAAACCAAAGGGAAAATCCCCTTCACCGGGGGTTCAATGACGGGAAAAAATTTCCCAAGCGTTTCGGGGAACAAAAAAAAACAGCACCACTCACGGAGCTGCTTTTTAACCCAGTTTTTTTCTGCACAAAAAAAAAGGCCCCCCTTATTGGATTCTCTTTTGGGGAAAAATCAAACTGAAAAAGAGCGCATTTATTGGAGAAAATTTTTTAAAGAAAGGTTGTTGCTGTTTTTAAAAACTTAGCTCAAAGAGGACTTGCTTTCCGGGGAGAAAATGATTTTTTTGGTTCGGAAAACAATGGAAATTTTCCTGGGGTATAGAACTGTTACCCCACAATTCGACCCCAATTTTGAAAAATCATTTTGCCCACCCCTTTGGGGAAGGCGGGGAAGAGGCCCCTGTATCTTCCCTTCATCTCTATTTTGAAATGAATTTTTTTTAAACTGCATGACTAAAAAGGTCCTCAATAACATCATAGCAGTGTGAAAACTGAAAAAATTTTTTTTAAAAAAAGGTTTTAGATTCAACACCAGACATTTCAATCCCAGATCAATTGACAAATTATTGTTCGTTTGTCCCACTCCATGGGAAGCCTGTTTGAGCACTTTATTTTAAAATTTTTTTTCCCTTTCAGGCCAAGATGGGAAACAAATGAATGTAGTTTTGGATTTCTCTCTTGAAATGATCTCTCTATTATGGAAATTTCCCTGGCCCGAGCTACGACAATGGGAAAATAAAAATGTTTGGGGGAACTATAATGGATTGGGAAAACCCCTATCAAACAAAAACAACCCACTTGCCCGAATATGTGCCCCGCCCGCCCTTTTCTTAAACTTGTTGGGTCAAGTCTGCGGAGTGTTGTTTTCGCTGCATTTTTATTTTTTTTGGGCTTTTACAAACCTCTTTAATTTTTTTTTCTGCTTCAACGCATCGGTGGAGTATACTCAAATCAAACCCCTTCATGGGGATGTCATCAAATCATTTTTCAACCAACAAAAGGGGGTCAGGGAGCATGATGCCCAAAACAAGCTTTGGGAAAGGGCAGCTTTGCTGAAATACATTCTGCTTTGAACCCAAAAAATTCAGAGGATGGAAAACCCAAAAGCAACTCCCAAAAGCGAAGGGAGCCCGCTTTGCATCAAAAATTGGGAAAATTTTGAATTGGCCTTACTCGTTGTTTGGGACCCGATACTGGAAAAAGGTTAAAAGGGCCCCGAAAAAGGCACTTTGAAAATTTAAAAAATTTAAATGGCTACTTGTGCTAACCCCCTTTTGCAGGCTTAGTGGAATTTGTAAGCTCACTTGCAAAGATGAAGCTTTTTTTTAAATTTTTTTGAAGAGAAAACTAAAAAAATGCTTGGTTTAAAGCTACAGTTTTTCCGTCATTTTCAGTTTTTCAGTCAGCGGGCAAGGAAAAAGGGAAAAAGCAATTTTTAAGACCAGGAAAAAGGAAAAAATTTTGTTGCTACCCCGGCAGAAAAAGTAAGTCAGCTACATACTTCGTCATTCTGGATTCACTGATTTCAGAAAAGGGGGAAAAGAAAAAAAATCTAAAACCCGAATCTCAATGAAAAATTTGGGGTTTTTTGTTTTAAAAAATTTCTACTAGGGAGATGCAGAAATTTAGAGAAGCTGCATTAAAGTTTCAAAAAACACCTTTTTAGCAAAGTTCAGGGCACATTTGTTTTAAGAAATAGTTCATTTTTCTTTTGGGGGTTGAATCAGATTTTAAAACCCACCCTTGAAAAATGTGGCGCCCTCAGCGCTTTTTAAAAAATTTAAAAAATGCAGGTAAACTCAGAAAACCCTTCCCTAATGTTGACATAGTTTATCGCCCTTTTCCCAACACTTCCCGTTACTAACTGGGGAAGGAGAACGTTCATTTTTGTTTTGAAAAGAGTGAAAAACCAGCTCCCTTTTTAAAAATGAACCCAAAACAAATTTTGTAACCTAGCCTTGTTGCCAAATTTAGTCTGATCTAGCAAGAAATATTGATTTTTTGGGAAAATAATTGATGATTTTGCCAAAAATTTAAATCCCCAAAAAAAAAATTTTTTAAAAGTGCCCGTTAATATAAACAATTCTTTTTCTTTCTTTTAGTTTATATGATTTGGGTAGTCTTTGGGATGGGTGCCCAAAGATAAAAAATAATGGTCATGATTTTAAAGGGAATAATAGTTTTCTGTAGTTTGGGTTTTGCTGAATATAAAAGGTTTCATGTTTTCCCCTACTTTAAATAGCCCAATTTGAATACTATGCTGTTTTTGATTTATTTTTCTTTAAAATGCATGATTTAAAAAGATAGTTATAATGGCTGTTGGTTTAAAGGGTTTGGGGGTCTTGATGTACTTTCCCATTTAAAATTTAAAACAAATAGCCAGAAAGTATTTAAATTAAAAACCCTTTAAAAAGGCTCACACCCACCCCCCCCCACCCCCAAGCAGGAAGGGGTTTTGCTTCGTTTTTTACTGAAAATCAAAAAGGGCCCAAACTGAATAGCCCCAGGGCCCCGGGGACTTTTAAACCGGCCCTGTATATCGCGGAAAGATCATCGGGCCCCAAAACATTAATCGATGCGGGGGGATTGTGCCCCTTTTTTAGGGCAAAAACGAACAGTATTAACCTCCGGCGAAAAACCCTCGCCCCTTGTTTTTCTGTCGTGCAAAGCCCCCTCACCAGGGTTTCGGGAATGAGGGAAGACAGCTGACGACCGAACCCGCCGCGTCTGAGCGAGAATGAGGTATGGAAATTTGGTAGTTTTGGGGGCCTTTTGCTGTCCCCCAAAAATTTTTCGGATCTTAAACCCCAAAAATTTTTCTGGCTCACGTTTTTTTCTGTTAGCTTTGGGGGGAACTACAATTTCCATAAGTCACGTTTGTGTTTACTAATCCCGTTTAAATTAAAATTTTTGCCTCAATCTGTTTCAATGTAGCTACGGGGGTTTCCCCTTTGGGGGAAGCCCCATTTTTGTTTGATAATTTTTTAAATTTGTCTCTAAAAAATTTCCCCCCTAGGTTTAAATTGTTGGTAGATTTTTATGGAAGCTAAAAGGCAAGTTGCTTTGTAGCCAATTTTCGATGTTTAAAAGGGGCCTGATCGCGTCGTCAATTGCAGTGGAAGGTAGATTTTCCAACGACATAATTTCATCTTCACCCAGAAATGCCCTGAAGGGGTCAAATCCAAGGGTGTTGAGATTGGGTTTAGGAGGCACAGGTATTCTAATTTTTAGTTTTAATATCTTTATTATGCACCCCATACCCACCCTGTGGGCGGTAGTCAAAAGATTACAAAGGTACATAATGGGTCCAGGGACTGGACCCCAAAGTTATGATAGCTGAACTAGTTACAAAGGTAATGAACTCCAGGTAGATCTGGTCACAATCATGGCAAGTTACAGAGGTAATGAATCAGCTTCACTCCTATACATGGTTACAGTCATGAACAAATTACAAAGTAATGAGCCACTGATACGTCCACACCTGGTCACAATTGTAATGAGTTATAAATACAAATATTAAGTGGGTCATACACCCACACGAGCGCGCGCGCGCACAGACATGCACACAAGCGTACAAATATATGCATACACACAAGCACGCACACCCACACACGCACACACACACGCACACAAAACACACGCACCACACACACCCACACACACACACACCCACCACAAAACACGCACTCACACACTTTCGACTAATTCGAAGTGAACATCTACTCCATAAACTGACCAATCAACGATGAGCTCCTTCCTTGTCGCCTACAGCCTCCAATCACCAGCAAGTCTCGATTTTTCCATCAAGCAAGATGCATCCAGCTCCTGCAGAGTCTCCGTCCTTCACAATCGTCTTCGTCAGTGTTTTTCCGGGTTTTGCTTGATTCTAGTCCTACCTTCCTTTTACGATCAAGACATTCCTCTCCCCCGGGCTTTTCTTCCCCCTTTTCCCACTTGCCCCTCCCCCTAGGGGGTTTTTTCCTTGGGGTTCCCATCATTCATTCATTCCCCGCCTCCAAGCCACCACCACTCTATCAAGACACGAGCAGCGCCCCTCCCCCTTCCAACACCAAAACTGCCCAAATCATCGCTTCACTTGTTCTAAACCAGGATAAACAAATAAATAAAAGAAAGAAAGATAAGATTCTTTCGGATTTTTAACCCGGGGGTTAGCCCCCAGGATAACCCAAAAAAGTCAGTGCTTCATCGAGGACGTCTAATTTATTTCCTTGGGTCCTTAAATCTTGCCCCCAGGAGCACCCACACCAGTCGAAAAACCCCAGTACCTTTTGGCTAGGTGAACAGGCAACAGGTGAAAGGAAAGTGTCGAAATGTTTCCCCCCGCGGGAAATCGAACCCGGGCCCTCCGTGTGTGAAGCGGGAGCTTTACCCACCGGGCAGGGGCCCGGAGTCGTTTTGCACACCTCCTGAGTACCCAAAAAAAATGGATGCACAACTTGTCCCCCCCTCCAGAGCGACAAAGGTCAAGTACGCCCCTTTTACCCCATCACTTTTTCTCTTACTTGAGAACCCCTCAATCTTTTTAAATTTCTCCGAGATCGACCCAACCCGAAAATTTAGAACTCATCACACCCAAACCCAAGTTCAAGACTTTTTAATGGGACGTACCAACAACCTAAACCCCGCCCACCACCAACCATGTCACCGTTGCCCCTTTGAACCCCAGCTCCGGCCGCCATCGCCTCCTCCCCTAGGAGCCAGTCCCGCATCTTTAAAACCCTTAATCTACGCCTCCGATTTCTGTCCCGCATGTCCCAAAGGGGTTTGGGGCCCTTGCCTTTTTTTTCCTCCTCTTCCCTCCCCCCTCCTTTTCCAGTATTTCCACCTCCCCTTCCTTTTTTCCTTCCCATCTCACACAGCTTGGTCGTCTTTCTCGCCTCGCCTTGCATGTTTTGGGTGCAGCGAAGCTGAGTTTTTTGGAGTGACCCAAAATACAGTGATGGAGGACTTTCGGGAAAGTTGGGGGATGGATATGTTCTGGAAAGAGTTATTAATTCTTGTTGAAGAAACGGGGGCGTGCGCATTTGCATTAGCAAAATGTTGTGTTTTTGGGGGAAACACCATCGGGCGTGAAAGTAGGGGGAAGGTGGGGCGGTTGGAGTGGTTGGAGGTTTTTTTTTTGGTGGGGGCGTCTGGAGCTTTGCATGCGTATATTGGGAGTTTTGTTCGGTTTTTTAAAGGCTTCTTTTAAACTTCTTTACGAACTCGCATTTTTGATGGTCACTTTACAGTTGATACAATGGGAGCTTAGGGGAGGGCAAAAGAAAGCATGTCCATCACCCACAGGTGGAACGATCTTGTTTGTATGACATTCGGTGATGGAGTGATTGTAAAGGTAGCAAGCCCCAAAAGGTGTTATATGCTTGAAACGTTCAGGCTAAATTGTCGGGGATTGATGAAGTAGTGGGATAGACCGCCTTCTGACAGGGCCAGGCATCCATGAGACCTCAATAAAAGTGACCTTGACACCGACGATGTTTTGGGGATCTTCACTACACTCAGTTTTGGCTCTTTTGCTGACTTAAATCGATTCTTTATCTTCGGTTGACATAAAAGTAAGGGCTTACTAGGCGTTTCAGGAAAAAGCCCTTTTAGCTCTCATGTAAGGAGAGTTGAGATGGAAAACCCCAGGGTCGAAAGAGTCCTCATTGCAGGTGGTGTCGCACTTTGTGGCCTCCGCTCATAAATAAAGGTGACGGGGAAACCCTTCCCTTTAAAGGATGCAATGCCCGAGAACTTGACCTCAGACAGCTTTTCAGGACAGACGAAAATTTCAAGTTTCGATGCATCGTTAGACAGCATTTTTAGTCTATCTTCACACCATGTTCATCGGGGAAGATTAAAAGTACCTGGGAACGGGTAGAGGTTCCCTTCCCCAACGGGAATCGTGGGGAATTTACGTAAGGGGCAGACGCTGTGACCGTCCGGGGACGGAGTCACAGGCGAATCTTTCTCTGTTTTCATGGTTTCAAGACTGTTATTACGAGGAAACTAATCTCGACAGCGGCTACCAAGAATTTTGACGCCAGGTGAACGGCAGCACCCGTGGAAAAAGGGGTCCTCAAAAAGTTGGGGTAATAATTGCGACACCAGGGGGGAGTAGAGGCTCGATCCAAAAAATAACCACAAATAGGCGAGTAACAGAGAAAATATCATACATTTCTACAAAAGTTTTTTCCTGGTATTTAACCTGTACCTTTCCCGTGAAACGGCAGCCAAAAAGGTTCTCGATCCCAAGAAATCAGGGGTCCCTAGCGGAGTAGCACCAATAAAAAAAAAAAACACCATCCCAACTTTTACCTTAAAGAACAAGGGAGATACGTCTGTGAAAACTTGCATTTGTGGGCCAGTGGGGGGGAACGTTTTTTTTCTGTTTTTTTTTTTGTTTTGCTCCAATTTTATTTAAATTTTTCTGTGAAATTTGGCACTTGAGACATCACAGTGTGTTTTTAATCCCTTTTTCTTTAAATTTGATAGAAAAAAATAATAGTGTTATATTCAAGGTTTTTTCAACTTTTTCCCCACAAATTTGGTAAGTTCCCAAAGTTTTTCTGTTGACATCAACGAAAGAAAAGAGCAAATAATCTCGTATAGGGGGGGGGGGTGGGGTTGAGCGAAAAACAATACACTGCATTAACAGAAATTTTAAATTTACTTTTTTTGGGGGGGGGAAATAATAAAAACAAAACGGTAAAACATATTGCAAAACCCCCTTTTCTATTTTAACAGAACCAATTCCCCAACAAAGTGTAAAAACCCATGATAATCTTACTCTTTACAAAGGGAAAGGAAAAAAAGTTTTTCTTTTCTGAGTATATTTTTGATACCAATACGCCCTGGACCTGGGTCCCAAAAGAACGTAGGCCAGTTTAAAAACAGCAGTTGATATGGAATGTTGAAGACAAGTAAAACAACTGAAGCTAAATCTGTATTTTAAAAATTTCTCACACTGTCCAGTATCTTCTGCCATTTTGTCAAGGGGTTGGGGAAACCCAAACAAACATAGTACTAGGGGGGAGAGCACAACCTTTTTAGACCCACTTGTGGGCCCGGGTTCAAACACCTTTTTTGTACAGCAATAAAGGAATGTGTGGAAATCTGACAAATTTTTCCAGAAATACAGTATTTTTTAATTAAAAAGATGGGCCCATACTGATTTTAATAAAATTTTTTTTAAAAAATGGGGGAAACTGGCCCTTCGCAAAAAAAAAACTCGCCAGGTTTAACTGGGGAAGAAAACGTTAGTGAATAATCGGAAAAAATTTTTGGCTTCGAGGGGATATTGGGTGAAAACCCCTTTAAATGGAGCCGAAATTTTTGGATGTGGGAACTCGCAAATTTGAGTATCAGAACAGGAAAGGACAACTCCGGGGAAATTAGAAAGCTGTTTTGTTGTGCTCTGGCCAGTTTTATTTTCATAGATAGACAGTGAGTTTTTTTGAGTATAACCATTAACTCCATAAAAGGTGAGTGTATTAGAACATTCTTCTTCTGTTATAAAAATGGTATATATAAAAATTTATTAATTTTTTTAAAAACATCCCCAAATTTTTATATTTACCAAAATTTCCGGGATGCACAATTTTATTTTATTAATAGGTCTAGAAACTTGTGATATACAGTTTTTAGGTATCGAAGGGGGGAAAATTTTTCGACCTAGGTTCCAAAATTCCACTTGCTATTAACTTTGATAAAAAACAATTATCTTTGTTATCATTTTCTGTTTGTCAAATGGGTTTCATCCGATAAAAGTAATTTTTTTCCTTTAATTGCCTGTTGGCCTTCTTGAACCCGGGGGTAATTAGGAAATCATTAAATTTTTTAATTACTTAATATTTTATGTAAAATAAAAAGGAGGTGGATGTTAAGTTCACAAATTTACTTAATGTTAGTGGGTTTTAAATTTTTACAAAATTAATTTGGGAAAGCCAAAAGGGGGGAAAATTTAAGAAAGAAAAAAATTTTGAAAGCCAAGCTGGGTAAGGTTTATTATGTACAAAAAAAAATAAATTTTCCAACAAAGCAAAACCAAGTGTAGCAGGAAAACAAAGGAAGTTGTAAAAATTTCCCTTTTTGAAGTGCAAAATTATACAAACATTGTTATTAATTAAATTGAAAAATACATTGCATCAGGGAAAATGAGGGAAAAAAATGTGAAGACAAACATAGGAATATAGAGCCCAAAAAAAAAATACGGCTAGAAAAGGCATGTAACCAAATATAATAAATGTTTGGAATAAAAACAGAAACGTGAAAACTGTGATTAAAATTTGTATTTAATGCTTTAGGGAAAGATTTATTCAAAAAATTTTAAAACAACAAAATGAAGGAAAGTAGAACGTTTAGATAACTGAAGTAGAAATTTTTAGATTAATCAGTATTTATGAAAATTTGAAGAAAATATTCTTTCTTGAAAAAATCAGGTTTTTAATAAATTAAAATGGAAACCGGCAGTTTAAAAAAAAATCGCTCCAAAAAATAAGAGTCTTTTTCCCAAAAATCCCCGAATTATGTTTACCTGTATTTTAACCTGGGGAAAATTTGGGGGGAAATTTGGGGAATTTTTTTAAACACTTGCATGACAGGGGGACCGCCTTGTAACTAAATTTTTTTACCTCAAAGGACAGATAAAGGGAAGGTCCAATCAACAACCTACCCAAAGTAGAAATCTTACAAGGAAGCATTGACTTGTTGAAGGGCCCCTTTCGGTAAAATAGAACAAAAGTAGGTTGGATCTGGGGAAAATTATCATTTTTTAATTTTAAAAATTCCCCAATCAAAATTAACAAAGGTTTACAGCAGTTTAGATTTAAACTGGAGGCACTCTCAAAAACTTTAAGTAAAAATATAATCTGAAGGAATCAGACGGTTTTTGGGGCCCATGGTCAGAAAAAATTAAGTTTTAAAACACTTGAATGGTTTTCAACAAAAAACACAAAGGTTTTTTTTTGGTTTCTGGAGGAAATAAGACTAGGTCAAACAAGAATTAATTTTTTTCATTGAAACCCAAAGCCAACCAACCAATTTAAAGATGCAACACAAAATTAACTCTGGGATCGGGTCAATTTTTCACAAGGGGAAAAATTTTTCCCAATTTTTAATAATAAAAATTCATTTCCTAAAAAGAGTTGCAAGGTGCAAAATAAAGTACCCGGAATCAGAAAAAAAATGACCCCAAAACAAGGTAAGAAAAATTTGAAACCCCCAAAGAGTTACCCAGTTAATAAAAAACAAGTCAAAAAAAGAGAATTGAAAATGCATACAATTCAGGGAATGATAAAGCTAAAAGATTGGGGGGAAATTGACAGATGTACCAGGTGTTTAGGTAATCAAAATTGAAAAGGGAAATTGTCATCCCAAATTAAACTGTTAAAAATGTCAAAAAAGGGAAGAAAAACCAAAATAGTCAGGGGAAAGGGGTTTTTAAAGGGACTTTGTTGATAAAAAATGAAAATGTTGACAACCTGCAAAAACAGTAGCTAATGAAAAAATTTTTGCGCTAATGTTAAAAAATGAGGGGTTTGTCTGAAGTACCCTTTAACCTGTGTTATGGGAAAAAAATTGATGTTTAAAAGCAAAAAATAAAAAATGTAATTCATTATTAGACCAAGGACCCCAACTAATTTCATTAAATGAAATGTCTTAAAAGGGGATGAAAGTAAAAATTGGGCGATCCTACCCCTTTAAAAAATTTATCCGGGTTTTTCTTCAATAAAAGGTCTAAATTTGGTTTGACACTTTTTTATGTAAATTTTCAGGTTGGGCAATGAAAAAAAAACGTTTTAAATCAGAAAATTGTAGATAGACTTCCAGAAAAAATATCTACATTTGGGGCTTATAAAGCTACAAAAAGGGAATCCATAAGAAAATTTTAGCACCTTTGGTGTAAATGATGTTTTGTACCCCAATAAATATATTGAAAAGGTTAGTGACTATGCCTCCTTTGAAAAGGGTATGGTAAAGAAATGTGGTGTCCCCTTTTAAAGACTGCGGGAGGCCCATGTAAGAAAGGGTTTGGTTTCCTCGAATTTTTAATTCAGGGACTAGGGGGAAATTTTAACCAATACCTTTAACGTGTGTCTTACTCAGGGAAATCGTCCCCAAGTAAAATTTCCCTTCCCATGGGAGGATGGGGGTGGACCAGTACAAAAAATTGTTGGAATTGGGACATTTTTGGGAATAAATGAAAATGAAAAAAGTCCAGACGATTTTTTTTACTCAGGAAAAAATCCCTTGGAGATGAAAAATTTAAATCGGGACATACAAGGGTACACTTCCTGGAAAACTAACCTTTCCCCAAAATTTTGCCACAAATTTAAACAGAATGGCATAGGGAAACAACTAAAGGCTCGGCTCTGCGAACTGAATAAGAAAAACCAGGATTGTTAACTCCCTATTTTGGTTAAATTTACTGAAAAATTTAATTTTAATAAATTTAAGAAAGGTACCTCCTGAGCAAGCCAAAATTTAGGTCACTTTGCCACATCACGGAGTGAAGAAGGATTCAAAGGGCCACTCCTTTGAGGATTGGGAAAAATTTGTAGGGCCCCGGAGTAACAAAAATGTACCTATTTTAAATTTGGGAGGTTTGATAACGGTCCGCGTTGACGGAAAAATTGGGGAATATTTTTTAAAATTTTCGGGGTTTTAAAGTTTTTCCCCCTTTTTGGGTGCCCTAAGTAAAGTTTTCCTAAAAAGGGGTTTTAACAAGGGCTGCCGGGATTGAAACCCGGGTTTCTTTTTGCCGAGAATCCTATTGCCCCCACTTACCCCTCTGAAAACTTTTCGCTTTAGGAGCGTTTTATTTGGTGCTAAAACCAGTCCTTTCCCTATTTTCAAGAAAGGGTAAAGGGCAAAACCTTAAACGTATGGGAAGTCCTTTTGGGGAAAGGGTAATGACCCAAAAAAAATTTAAAATGGACAATTTCCGGGGGTGTGACGTCAACTGAAGAGGAATGTTAATAAATTATGGGAGCTAAAAAAATTAGTGCAAAGTCCCAAATATGCCTTAGGGGAATGGAATATTTAAATTTCGCCCAAAATTTAAAAGGGGGACAAAAAAAGTAAAAGAAAACCCTGGAGGGGAAGTCCCAAAAATTTTAACTAATTTTTTGGGTTTTTAAAATTGGGGATTTGAGAGAGATTTTTAAGGGTTTAAAACCTAATAATTACAGTATGCCCAAAAAAATTAAAAAAGAGATTTTTTGCTTCTGAAGTTTCCAAATGTTTTGATCCATTTGGTTTAGTGTCCCCCCCCTTACTATTAAGGGAAATTTTTAATACAAAAAAAAGCATGGAAACTTAAATGTGCTTGGGGAAACCCTAATGGGAATTTATTAACAGGGGGGATGAATTTAAAATTTGGGGATTATAAAAAAATTTTTCCCCTGTTGGAGTTCCCCAAACCCGGTGGCCAACCAAATGGGAAAAAAAGGACCCCCACATTTTTTGTTTATGCTTCAAATTTTGGGATAAAGAAGGAGTTTTTTTACCTTCTTTTAAAAGTTTTTATCTCTCTTGTTTTGTCTAAGGCTTTAAAAAGGGTTTCCAATTAAATCCGTACTTTAAACCCCATTTTTAAATTTAAAAGCCATTTATGTAGGGTCAAATTTGCTAATTTTATAAAAAATTTTGTTTGCCCGGAGATAATTATTAGCAAAACTGTAATTTGGTTTTGATTTAAAGAGGTATCCTTTTCAAATGGATTCATTTTAAGGAAAATTTTGTAAAGTACAAAACGAGTTGCTGAAATTTAATCAGATGCAAGAGAAGTATAAAATTTTTGGGTTTAGCAAAAGTTAAAAATTTAATTTATATTTCCTGGTGAGGAAATCCCGCTGATTTCTTGTTTTCGGGTTTACCCTTTTTGCTAAAATTTTTTAAAACTTTTTTAATGGTTTTAAAAAAGGGCCCAGGTTTGGGTTTGGGAAAAAAAGCTAAAATGGCCTTAAAAAAAGGGGGTAAAATTTTCCTTTGAAATTGCCCGTGACCACCGCCCAATAGTTTGTCCTTCCTTACCATTGATATAAATAGGTTTTTCTTCTTTTCCCAAACTTAAAAATGAAAATAAGTTTGGGGTTTAAAAATTTTTTAAACAAATGAATATCTCATTAATTTTCACATCCTCTTGAATAATTTGGGTAAAAAGGGTACGGAAGGGAAATTTTGGGAAAAAAAATTAAATTTTATGGGAAGAAAAATTGTGAAAGGTTTCCCCAAAAGAGAAATTTGGGGGTGTATTTAGAGAATAAAGTAATTAAAGGGGCAGAGGTAGGGTTTTCAAAAAATTTGAATTTGGGGGATAAAACTCATCATCTAACAAATTTAATTGTTTTAAAAGCCCCTAAAAATGTTAAAACTGGTGGGGTACAAGATAAACTTTTTAAATTTATTAGGGGAAACTTTTTTGGATTCCCAAGGACGGCAAAAAAGGGGAAAAAAGGGGGATTAAAAACTTTTTTGTAATTTTTTCGCCCTGTGGATGCCAGATCCTAATGTAACCCAGGCCTCCCCAAAGCCAAATGAGCAATTTGAGCGTTTGCAATTGGGGCTCCGGCCCCGCCCAGTGTGGGAAAAAACTGTATATTTTTCCAGAAATAAGTAGTTATATGTAAATAGGGCCCCATAATGATTTAATTTAAAAAAAGTTATAAAAAAAAAAAAGGGAAGCTGCGCCCCGCGCCCAAAAAAAGGGGCCCCTCAGGTTTGGGAAATAGGCAAAAAAATTATGAATAATCGGAGAATTTTCGTGCTCTAGCGGGTTTTTTGGGCTTTAAAAAACCCCTCAAATAGGAGGGCCCAAAATTTTTGGAAAGTGGGAACTCTGCCTTTTTTTGGGGTATCAGGGGACAGGAAAAAGGGCAATCCAGGAAACCCCAATAAGTTGTTTATGTTTTAAAACTCGGCCGTGTTATTTTCATAGATAGACAGTGAGGTTTTTTTTGGGGATGATACACATTAATCCCCCCGTCAAAAATTGGGGGAGTGATATTAAGCCTTCTTTTGTTTTAAAGTGTATAAAAATTTTCATTTATTAAATTTTTAAAATACAGTCCCAAATTTTTTTTTTTTTTTTAAAGAATTCCCGGTGAGGATTTTTTCATTTTTTAATTAAAAAGGGCAAACAACTTGTTTGGGTATGACAGTTTAGGTTTTCGAAGGGGGACATTTTTTGCGACCTAGGGGCCCCAAAAAACCTACTTGTCTTTTGTAACTTTGTAAAAAATAAAATTTTCTCGTTATCATTTTCTGGTATGTACAATTTTGATTAAAAATCCAGATAAATGCAATTTTCCCAGAAAGAAAAAAGAATGCCCTCCCCTGTCAAAAACCCGTCATAAAAGAACCAGTTTTAAGAAGTGAGCAAAGGTGCCTGATGGGAAAGAGCTTCAGAAAGGGAAATTTTTAAAAGTTTTTTTTTTTTTTTAGCTTAAAAACAAACGTGTAATTTTTTCCTTTTTCCTAGTAATGACTCCCGTTTTATAGTCTTAAGGGGGCCCCCCCGTGTTGTAGTCTTTTTAGTATGATAAAAAGATGTTTTTCTAGATTATAGAAATAATAAATTAAACCCTTAATTTTAAAAATAATAAGGTAAAAGGGGAAACCCCCAAAGAAAATAAGTCAATTTTTGTCTGATTTTTTTGGGTTATTCCCCCGGGACTTTACACATTTGCTGCTATGTATGATAATCTATTAAATGTTTTTGTGTATACCCAAAAAAAACTTACTTATTTTTCCCTCTCATCGGGGACTGCAGCCACTGAGGGACTGGTGGTGTGTGGGGTGAAACCTGGGGGTCACTCAGAAGGACCAAAATATTATATTTTGGGTAGAAACAAATAAAAAACGTAATTTTTGGGGTAAAAAAAAAACCGAATTGGCCCCTCCCGTCCTCGTAAACAAATAAAATTTTTTGCATAATTAAAACCCCAGGAGGCAGCTCTGATGAAAAACAATCACACGAGCTTTTAAATCTCTGCACAAAATTCAAATTTTTAAACCCGCCAAAAAATAGAGCCAAATAGAATGGGGGAATCACTGGGCCCCATCTTCACTAAAATGATTTATCTGTTTAAAAAATGTCACCATATCAAAAAAAATATACTAAAAATCACAAAATAAAATTTTTAGGTTAGACATGTATTGGGGGACCCCAGGGGGGCTTTAAAGAGACTAGTCACCCAGGAGCATTCACCAAATTAACCCTTCCAAAAAAAAAAAAATAAAGTGGGGCCGGGAAACCAAGTCCTAACCCATATAAGCGGGGAAAATATACTAAAACAACACAGACCCCAAAATTTTTGCCTAGAACAATTTTAAATCGGTGGCAAATCGTTTTATGGGACAAGGTTATTCCTCTAAGAAAAAGGGAGGAGAGATGTAAATAGAAAAAACAGGGGCTCCCTTTTAAAGGGAAAGGAAAAAAAATAACAGAGCGGCTAAAAGAGGTCAAAATATCGAAATTTCGTAGGGGACAAATGGTAGAGAAATAGGGAAGCAACGAACTTAAGGGTAAAAGAATCCTTTAGGAGTCAGGAATCCGGGGGAACTAAAAGCCAAAATAAATCAAAAGAAACCCAAAAGTATTTCTTCCCCTTCCAAAACAAAATCGAGAAAAAACGTCCAGTATTGGGCCCCACTTAAACAAGGGGGGCCCTACACAGATGACAGCAAGGAAATGAGGAGCACTAATCCCAATATACTCATTTTTTAGAAGCCGCAAACCCCAGACTGAGAGTCGAAGACAAAATGAATTTTTTATGAGAGACCCCAAAATTGATTAACACAAGCCCATCTGATGTTATCCTACGCCAAATGCTTCGAAAGGCATAAAGACAGCCCCTGCACTCTGCCCCCGGGCCCAACTCATGGGAAATCCGGTTCATCAAAAACTCAAGAAGCCCCACACGGCCTTTTCCCCTATGGGAGGGGGCATGGACACGGGGGGCGTCCCACAGTTACTAAAAACAACAGAATAGCCCCACTCCACAAAAGGGGGGGATAAAGCAACACAAAGAACTACAGACCCAAAAGCACTAACATCCCATATCATAAAAAAAATTTTAAAGGGTCCTAAGAGCAAAATCACCACCCATCTAAAACCCTCATTACACAACCCCGGGAAAAATGGGTTTGAACAGGTCGCCCTTCTGTCTAACTATTGGGTCACTCGACAAGGGCCTAAAGCCTAGGAGACAAAAAGAATGCGATGTAAAATATACAGACTTTGCAAAAGCCCTTTGCAAGTGTGACCAGATGACACCCCAATCTGCTGACAGTGTCTTCCATTGCAGACACGCAAGGTCCCGGCGGGGCTCAACCAAAACTTTCAGTGGGGTGCAGAAAACAATATGAAGTTCAACGTGAGAAATTTCAAATTACTCAAAAGGTAAACATGAGGAAATTAAAACTTTACAGAGTACAAACAAATTCTGGCCCACAAAAAGAGCGAAACACCACGTCAAAGACCTGGGGGTGAACATGTCGGGGGTTTTTACCTTCAAGGACCATAAATTGTACAAACGCACTGCTAGAAAAATGACAGGTGGGTAGAGAACCTTCAAAAACTGGGGGGCCAAAACCCCTGATGACACTCTTCAGGTCATTTTTCTATTTGGCTGGAAAATTTTCTGCACATAACAGCACCTTTCAAAGGCAGGGAAAATTTCCGACCTAGAAAAATTTCAGAGAAATTTCACGGCGCGCATAACAGATAAAA
>NW_026507725.1:5000-15000 GCF_026875155.1 Cherax quadricarinatus
TTCTCTCTTTTATTGCGGTTATTGTTTACGTTCCAGTAACCGTATTGTGCCTTTTTTTTTTTTATCCTAACACTGGTATTGTTGGGTAATATTTAGTGAAGGGATTCAGAGAAACCAGTTTAGCAAGACTTGAGTCCCAGGAGGAAGTACAATGCCTGCACTCGTAGAGAAGGGTGGGGATATTTGCTGTTTTAGTGACATTGAAGTTGTATCTGAACACCTCTGGCAAGCAGTAATGTGTGAATGATGTGAATGTGTTTCTTTTTTGGGATACACTGTCCTTCGTGGGAAACAGACCGAGCACCCTAAAAAAGAAAACAGAAAAAATATCCATGGGGAAGTGATAAAGAATCCTTCCTCACTATATTATTTCTACAAGTACATTAAAAGGTATACAATTACATGTACAAGTATAAATCATAGCTGACATCAGTGACATACTACTATATAAAAGCCCCTTGTTTTTATCTCCGCATTTCGGGCAGTTATGTCAATTTTGGTCCCCAGGATGCGACCCTCTCCATTCCCTCTAAACACCCAGGGATGCCACCCACACATTCCACTACACCCAGATGCCACCCACAACAGACTCACTAACACCCAGGATGCACCCACACCAGTCCACTAACACCCAGGTACCATTTTTACTGATGGGGAACATAGACATCCGGTATTAGGAAACTCGTCCAATTTTCTACTCTTGCTGGAATCAAACCCGGACCCCTCTCCATGCAGAACGAGAGCTTTTAGCCACCAGGACCACGGGGCACTAAGTCATGCATGCCGTAAGAGCAACCAAAATAAATCAATAAATATAAAAAGGAAAACTTTTTCTTCTTTTTTTGGTCACCTGACCTCATGGACATTGTCCATGGTGTGAAATGATTTAGAAAAGTGTTAGTTACATCTGAGTCCTGGAAATGGGAATTACAATGCCTGCACTTTAAAGAGGGGTTTGGGATATGGCAAGATTTGGAGGGATATGTTGTGTAACTCTATACGTATATCTCTAGACCTGTTATATTCTGAGGCAACCTCTGCAAAAGCAGTGATAATGTGTGAGTGTGGTGAAAGTGTTGAATGATGATTAAATATTATCTTTTGGGGATTTCTTTCTTTTTTGGGTCACCCTGCCCTCGGTGGGAGAACGACCGACTTGTTGAAAAAAAAAAAAAAAAAAAAAAACATCTTGCATAATAAAAAATGCAATAAATTAAATAAGATTAAAGAAAAAGTAAAATTGAAAAATTAAGACATTCAAAAACTTGCAATGCAACAATGAATACTGCTTTATTTATGCCCTTAATAGCTGTTTCTTCTCGTGATATGGTAGAGGAGAGTACAGTAAGTGGATCCCAGAGTTTAGACATAAGAACATAAGAATGTAAGGAACAACTGCAGAAGGCCTACTGGCCCATACGAGCAGGTCCTTATCAAACAACACATCTACCTAAAGCTACTCAAGAAACAACTCACCGCACTCCCCCAACACCATTTCCAAAAGAATTGACTGATCGAATGCTTCAAGTTTCGAACCATTTTTTCTCGCACTCAATTTTGTCCCCCAATATCGAACGGCCCCGTGTTTCAAACCGCCGTACCAGGCCCAATCTGCCTGTCCACGCATGCCTGCATCCCCCTTGCAGGCGTTGTGAGACAGTCTGGCTTTGGTTTATATGCTCGAGTGACACTAACCTGTGCGCTCATTTAAGCATATCACAATTAATTCATAGACGTATGGTGCTCGTTTATTAAGTGGGGGATGGTGTCTTCTTCAGAGATTTAGGGAGATTTGTACAAGTGGAATGGTGCAGGCATTTGCTGAAAAATATCACCCGAGCAAGCCTGAAACACACCCCCGATAAGGACTCGTTACCAATCTTAACCCTTTGAGGTGTTTTCGTCGTACTAGTACGTCTTACTCGTAGGGGTTTTTGACGACTAGTACGCATAAATTCTAGCGGACCTCAAATCTAGGGGAGAAAGCTGGGTAGGCCTTCATAGAAAGAATGGGTCTAAGTGGACAGTGTGCACAGTCTAAAAAAAATCCTCTGCATGCACTACAGTGCATAATGTAAAGAAAAAAAAAACTTTTTTTTCCATTTTTTTTTAATAAATCAGCGACTTGGCAGTGTATTTTCGTATGTATTTAATGTTGTATTCTAGTTTTTTCTTGGTCTCCTTATATAAGAATGGAAGACATATTACTGAAATTGAGATGATTTTGACTGGTTTTAACAATGAAAGGGTCCTTGAAATTGAGCTCAAGTAGCAGAAAATGTTCGACGATTTTACCAACTTGCAAAAGTAAACAAATCGTGCAAGCGTGCAATACACTATCAACTGTGAGTCTAATATTTCTTTCACAAGTGCACAATAATATATATATCCATTTTTTACACTAATGCAGTATCTGCATAACAGTAAATTCTATATTTTTTAGTGAGACTAAAAATTCCAAAGGGAAAGCAAAAGAATTAAGAGGGGCCCTGAGACGTGACTAATGACAAAGGAAATGTCATTTTAGTGCCCAGGTATGTCTTTCTTGTTTATTCTGGACCCTATTCCTAAATGGCATCTTTTGAAATGTGTGAAAAATTGGCAAAATTGCTAATTCTACGCACCGAACTGATAGTATGAATGTATAAATGGTGGTTTTCTGCACCCATTCGATAGAAAAAATGAGTTCTAGTCGAAATATTCATGTTTTTTTATCGACTAGTCCAGTGAAATTGGGCCAAAAAGGGGCTCAAAGAGTGGGGCAAAATCGCCGATCCGTAAACTCGCCGAGACCGCTAACTTTGCGAGAGCATAATTCCGTAAGTTTTCTATCAAATTTTCAAACTTTTGGTGTCGTTATGATCGGAAAAGATTCTCTATCTTTTTCATAAGAGAAAATAAATTTTTTTTTTTTTAAATTGGCCGACCAGAAAACGAGTTTTCGGAGAGGGCCTGTCGACCCTCAAAGGGTTAATGAAAGGGGATTCCCCCTTCCAAAACGTAATGCTCCCTCACATCCACCTCCCTATCTTCCAGATGCCATCAACATCTTCAAAAAGGAAAGTATAAATGTTATTTTATCTGTTTATATTAAATGTCATTATCTCTCACAAACATGAACTGTCCTATGTATGTTTGTTGTATTAAAACTATAATTAATTTCTATAAAAATGTATTTTTTTGTAATTTTTTGGGTTTCTGGAATAGATTAATGTATTTACATTACTATCTTTGGGAAATAATGCCATCGAGTTTCGAACGTTTTCGACTTAGAACTAACTCCTGGAACTGATTAAGTTTGATACTCAGGTACTACTGTACTTGCCCTCCTAATGCAGAGATGAGGCTGTATGCTCCAACAATTCTAGAACGTAAGACAATGACTGAACGATGGTTATTATTTTTTTAAGAGGTCACCCGTTTACACTCCTCCTACAGTTGATGAGTCACTGTTTACAACAGGAGATAAGCCATACTTTCAAACAGGAGGATAACCTTTTCAGGTCGGCAGGCTCCTCTCCTAAACTTGTTTCACAAGTTGGATAAATAAAAAATTTCTTACGAAATGTTAGAGAATCTTTTCCCGATCATAATGACAACCAAAAGTATAAATTTGATGAAAACTTAACGGAATTATGCTCTCGCCGAAGTTAGCGGCTTGACGATGTTACATTATTGGCGATATCACCACCTTTGAGGGCACCTAGATCGGTCAATTCAATGTAACAGTCAACGAAATCATACCTATTTTGCAAAACTCCATTTTGGCCTACGAATGAGTACAAGAAAACCACCCATTTACCGATTTTCAACAAACCAATAAAACGTGTCCGAAATTGGCAATTTTGCCAATTGTCACACAAATTTTCCAAAGATGCCAATTTCCAAACAGGGTCCAGAAATAAACAAGACAGACATACCTGGCACTAAAATAACATTTCCTCTGTTGATACCACATCCCCGGCTCTGCTACACTTCTTTTGTCCTTATTCGCCTTTGATTTTTTATTCACACAAAAAATAGAAGATTTATGTTATGCAGACAACTGCAATTCGTGTAGAAATGGTATAAATAATATCAGCGCACCTGTAAAAGAATAATAGACTCGCTCAGTTGTCGTGTATTGGACACGTGGCAATGATTGTTTACCCTTTGAACTTTTACAAAAAACAACCATTGCTGGGCTACTTGAGAGCTCAGTTTCAAGGTATTCTTTTATGTGAAACCAATCAAAAACATCTCAATTTCCATAAAATGTCATCCATTCTATATAATGAGACCAGGAAAACTAGAATACAACCATAATACATAACGAAAATACAGTGAAAGTTGCTGAATAAACCAAAAACTGGTCCGAGTTTTTTTTTATCTCATTATGCACTGTGTGCTGCAGATTTTTTTTACACTGTGCACACTGAGACCAAAAGACCCATTCTTTCATAAGTAGGCCTACCAGCATTTCTCTCGCTAGATTTGAAGGCACTAAATTTATGCATACTAGTACAGCACTAACCCTGGCGTGCAAGCCGTACTAGTATGTGTCCAACCCTGAAAGGTTAATGTAGCTTTCAACGGGTCGATATATTTTATATCAACCTTTTTCAAAGCACTGGCCATACCCACCAAGCAGGGTGGCCCAAAAAGAAAAAGTCCCCTCTACAAATTTTTAGAAATGTATACAAGGAAGGGTTTACTACCCCTAGCTCCCGCATTTATCACCATCTTATGACACACATGGCTTAAAGGAGAAAGGATTCTGTTCCACTTCCCCTGGAGAAAGAGGATATAAACAAGAACTAGGTAAGAAATAAAAGAAAACCCAGAGGGGTGTGTATATATAATGTTTGGTACATGTATGTGTAGTTGACCTAAGTTGTAAGTAGCAGTAGCAAATGTACCTGAAATCTTGTGCGCATGTATGAGACAAGAAGTACACCAGCAATCCTACTCTTATGTAAAACAATTACATGCTTCTGTTTTACACTCCTTGGTAGGAGGTAGTACCCGTCCCTTGGCAGTTGCTGTCTACAACGTACTACCTAAAAATTTACATTTTTTGTTTTTCAACAGAGTCGGGTCCGTCTCCCACCGAGCAGGGTGACCCAAAAAAGAAAGAAAATCTCCAAAAGAAAATACTTCCATCATCATTCCACCACTTTTCACCACACTCCACACATTATCACTGTTTTTGCAGAGGCGCTCAGAAAACGAACAGTTTAGAAGCATATACGTATAAAGATACACCAACATATCCTCCAAACTGCCAATATCCATCCCAAACCCCTACCTTTAAAGTGCAGGCATTTGTACTTCCCATTCCAGGACTCCAGTCAGACTAATGAAACAACCGGTTTCCCTGAATTTATTATTTTTTTTTATTATTATCACACCGGCCGATTCCCACCAAGGCCGGGTGGCCCGAAAAAGAATAAACTTTCAAACACCATCATTCAACCCATCAACTGTCTTGCAGAAGGGGTGCTTACACTACAGTTTTTAACTGCAACATTAACACCTCCTCCTTCAGGTGAAGGCACTGTACTTCCATCACCAGGACACAGTCCGGCCCCTGCCGTTCCCTGAATCCTTCAATAAAATTGTTACTTTGCTCACACTCCAACAGCACGACAAGTATTAAAAACCATTTGTCTCCATCACTCCTATCAAACACGCCCCCCCCCCCCCTCCAAACGCATGCCTGCTGGAAGTCCACGCCCCTCGCACACAAAACCTCCTTTACCCCCACCCTCGCAACCCTTCCCTAGCCGACCCTACCCCCCGCCTTCCTTCACTACAGACTGATACACCTTGAAGTCTTCTGTTCGCTCCATTCTCTCTACATTCCGAACCAACCTCAACACCCTTCCTCAGCCCTGCGGACAACAGTTTTTGGTAATCCCGCACCTCTCCTAACTTCCAAACTACGAATTCTCTGCATTATATTCTCACCACAACATTGCCCTCAGACATGACATCTCCTGCCACACAGCCTTCTCCCTCGCTGCAACATTCATCACCCACGCTTACACCCAAATTAGACGTTGGTAAAACTATACTCTCCTACAATTCCCCTCTTTGCCTCCAAGGAACAAAGTTCTTTGTCTCCACAGACTCCTAAGTGCTCCACTCCACTTTTCCCTCATCAATTCTATGATTCACCTCATCTTCATAGACCCATCCGCTGACACTTCACTCCCAAAAATATCTGAATAACGTTTCACCTCCTCCATACTTCTCTCCCTCCAATCTGATATTCAATCTTCATCACCTAATCTGTTTGTTATCCTCATAACCTTACTCTTCCCTGTATTCATCACCTTTAATTTTCCTTCTTTTGCCACACCCTACCAAATTCACCACCAATCTCTGCAACTTCTCTTCAGAATCTCCCAAGATCACAGTTCATCAGCAAAGAGCAACTGTGACAACTCCCACTTATTTTGATTGCTTTAATCTTTTAACATCCACGCCTCTTGCCAAGACCCACGCATATTAACTTCTCTACACCCATCTAAAATATATTAAAAACAACCACGGGACATCACACATCCAAGTCTAAGGCCTAATAAACTTATTACTGGGAAAAATTTCCTCTTTCCACATACTCTAACTTGACTCATCACTATCCTCCGTAAAAACTTTCATTCGCACTGCTTTCAGAAACCTACCTCCTACCCATACACTTGCAACATCTGCCACATTGCCCCCCTAACCACCCTGTCATACTCTTTTTCCAAATCCATAAATGCCCACAAAGACCTCTTTCGCCTATCTAAATACCTGTTCACTATATGTTTCACTGTAAAAAAACCTGTCCCCACACCCCCTACCTTTCCTAAAGCCTCCATGTTCATCTGCGATCCTATTCTCCCGTCTTACTCTTAATTACTTTCAAACATAACTCTACCCATACACTTTAACCAGGTAACACTCAACAGACTTACCCCCTAATAATTTTGCACTCCATTTATCCCCTTTGCCTTTATACAAAGGAACTATGGCATGCTCTCTGCCATCCCTAGGTACCTTACCCTCTTCCATACATTTATTAAATAAATGCAACCACCACTCCAAAACTATATCCCCACCGCTTTTAACATTTCTACATCTTTATCCCCATCAATCCCGGCAGCTCAACTCACCTTCTAATAAATATATCTACTAATACCCCCTTTCATTTACCTACTGCTCACGAACTTCCCCCACACTCACAACTGCTCTTCCTCACTCCTACAAATGTTAATCCTCCATGCCCTATACACGAAATCACAGCTTCTCCCAATCTTCATCAACATTTAAACAAATTCCCTCAAAATATTCCTTCCATCTTCCCCAAACCTCTAACTCTAACTCTCCATTTAAGAACTCCTCCCTCCTATTTTAACTGACTAATCATTTGTTCTCTAGCTTTCTGTAACTTGTTAACTCACTCCAAAACTTTTCTTATTTTCAACAAAATTTGTTGATACATCTCACCCACTTCTCTCATTTGCTCTCTTTACATTCTTCACCACTCTCTTAACTTCCTCTCTTTTTCCTCCATATACGCTTCCTCATTGCATCACTTCCTACTTTTGTAAAAACATTCTCATACCTGCTAACTTTTCTTTCTCCCTTACTACTCTCTTTACATCCATCATCCACCAATCGCTCCTCTTCCCTCCTGCACCCCACTTTCCTGTAACCATAAAACAAAACTTCTGCTGAACACCTAACACTTACATTTTTAAAACCAACCCCCATACTCTACGACCCCATTGCCTATGCTCTCATTAGCCCATCTATCCTCCACTAGCTGTTTTAATTATCTACCCCTAACTGCCCTCCTCTTTTAGTTTTAATAAACCTTCACCTCTCTCTTACCCTGATGCATTCTATTCTCCTTGTCATCCCATCTACCTTTTACTCTCAGTGTATCTACAACTAGAAGTGATCTGATAATCTGTGGGCCCGTCTATAAACCATGTACATCCTGAAATCTACTCAACAGTCTTATTCTACAACCCAATACATGCATCCAACAACTACTTTCAGTTCGCCCTACATCATATCGTGTAATACTTATATATCCTCTTTTTCTTAAAATATGTATACTAAACTAAACCCCTTTCTATACAAATTCAATCAAAGGGCTCCCATTACATTAACATACACCTGGCACCCCCAAACTTACCTACCACAAACCCTCTCAAAAAGTTTCTCTCTAACTTTAGCATTCAAGTCCCCTACCACAATTTACTCTCTCCACTTGGTTCAAAGGCTCCTATACATTCACTTAACATCTCCCAAAATCTCCTCTCACTCCCTCTGCATTTCCTCTCTTCTCCAGGTGCATACACGCTTATTATGACCCACTTCTCTATCCAACCTTACTTAATCCACATAATTCTGAATTTACACATTCATAGTGCAGCTTTTCACCTTCCATAACTGATCATTTAAAATAACTGCAACCCCTTCCTGCTCTAACTCTCTCAGATACTCCAGATTTAATATCCCATTTATTTCCCCCTCACTAACTCACCTACCGCCCTTCAGCTTTGTTTTCGCTTAGGGCCAGGACATCCAGACTTCTTTCCATTCATAACATCAGCAATCATCCTGTTTCTTGGTCAATCCGCACTACATCCTCCACATTTTAAGCAAACCCAGTGTTTATAAGTTTTTCTCTCTCTTTTTAGTAATTGTATACAGGAGAAGGGGTTACTAGCCCATGCCCCGTCATTTTAAGTCCGCCTCCATACGACACACATGCTTACGAGGAAAATTCTTTTTCCACTTCCCCATGGACAATAGAAGAAATAAAAAGAACAAGACATTTAGAAAAAGGAGAAAAAACCTAGATGTATGTCTATTTAATAATATGCATGTGCGTGTCCTGTGAAGTGTGACCAAATGTAAGTAGGAGTAGCAATATAATCCCTGTTTCATAGCGGTTTATGAGACAGAAAAAGTAAACCATCAAATCCTACCATCATGCAAAACAGTATACAGGTTTTTGTTCACAGTCATCTGTCAGACGGTAGTAACTTCCTGGGTGGTTGCTGTCTACTTACTACCCCATACTAACCTACCTAACCTACTCTATCATAATGTCTTTTCTTAAATCCAAAAATGCAATAAAAACTCCCTACCTTTATCTAAATACTGTTCACATATTGCTTCAATGTAAACACTAGATCTACACATCCCCCTACCCACTCTGAAGCCTCCCTGCCATTTCCGCATCCTACAATCCCTGTCTTACCTCTAATTCTTTCAATTTATAACCCTACCGTATACTTTTCCCTGGTATACTCAGTAAACTTATTCCTCTATAATTTTTTACATCTCTTTTGTCCCCTTTTCCCTTATATAAAGGGACTAATACCTGCTCTCGCCGGCCAATCCCTAGGTACCTCCCCTCTTTCATACTTTTATTAAACAAAAGTAACAACCACTCCAACACATCCCCCCTGCTTTTAACATTGTCCATGATCCATCAGATCCAACGCTTTACCCCCTTCATTCTACGTAATCCTCTCGTACCATCCACCACCCTTGCCATTCTGCTCTTCTTCACTCCTAATAATGTATACCTCGCCTGGCCAGTGCATGAAATTACCGCCTCCCTTTCTTCTCTCTACTCTCTATATACTCATCAATCTCTCAACATTTTAAAAGGTATCCTCAAAATATTCTCGCCATCTACCAAATACCTCCCTTTCCCTCATCTACTAATTCCCCCCACTCTGTTTTATAACGACAAAATCCATACTTTCCCAGGCTTTCTTAACTTGTTTAAAACTTCATTCCAAAATTTTTTCTTATTTTCATTAAAATATCTTGACAGTGCTCTCACCACAATCATCTGCTCTCCTTTTGCACTCTCTCACCACTCTCTTCACCTTTCTTTTACTCTCCATATCCTCCTGCTCTTCTTATACACTTCTGCTTTGTAAAAACCTCTATAACTACCTTTTTCTCTTTTATCACACCCGTTACTTCATCATACCACCAT
>NW_026507726.1:0-16969 GCF_026875155.1 Cherax quadricarinatus
ACACACCACCCACCCAGCCCAGCCCGGGACCTCTGACCCCTTTCAGATCTTAGTAACCCTTTTGCCACCCACTGACCCTACTGAGTACCTTCTGAAAACCTGCTGAGCACCCACGAGTCCCTTACTAAAGTACCTTTTGGTACCGCTGAGCAACCCACTGAGTCCCTACTGATACCTCTGATACCCCTGGACCTACTGATCCCCCCTACTGATACCTTCTTGAGTAACCCCTGAGTACCACTGAAAACCTACTGAGTGCCCTGATACCACTGACATTACTGATCCCCCTGAGTACCTCGAAACCCCCCGATTCCTACTATACCTCTGAGCATTACGATACCTTTTTTACCTACGAACACCTACTGAGTGCCTACTGATACCACGACACTTACTGAGTACCTTCGATACCACTGAAAAACCTACGAGGGCCTACGAACATAATGATACATACAGTTTTTCAATGTTAACATCCATTATATGACTCGGCCATCAAACTGTTTTTAGTTTTTTTTTTTAAAGTTATTATATTATAACTGTTTTTCACATCTATCAAATATTTTTTGATTTTTTTACACATTAAAAGAAATTAGGGGGTTTACAAGTATTACGGGGGGAACTTGAAAAGTCGTTTGCATAAAAAAAATACCTTGAGGGGGTTCAACCAAGTCATAAAAAAAACCTGGGGGGGTTCAACCAAAGTCTAAAAAATACCTTATGGGGTTTTGAAACCAAAACTAAAAAAAAACCTTGGGGGGGGTTCAACCAATCATAAAAAAACCTTATGGGGGTCGAACCAAGTCTTAAAAAAAAACCTTTATGGGGTTCGAACCAAGTCATAAAAAAAAACCTTTATGGGTTTTGAACCCCAATCATAAAAAATACCTGAGTGGCCTTCGAACCCCCTCATAAAAAATACCTTGAGGGTTTCGAACCAACATAAAAAATACCTTGAGTGGGGTTCGAACCCATCATAAAAAATCCTTGATGGTTCGAACCAATCATAAAAAATACCTTGAGTGGGGTTCGAACCAATCATAAAAAAATACCTTGAGTGGGGTTCGAACCAAGTCAAAAAATACCTTGAGTGGGGTTCGAACCAAGTCAAAAAATACCTTGAGTGGGGTTCGAACCAAGTCATAAAAAGATACCTTGAGTGGGGTTCGAACCAAGTCATAAAAAAATACCTTGAGTGGGGTTCGAACCCACTCATAAAAAATACCTTGAGTGGGGTTCGAACCCACTCAAAAAAATACCTTGAGTGGGGTTCGAACCCACTCATAAAAAAATACCTTGAGTGGGGTTCGAACCCACTCTTAAAAAAATACCTTGAGTGGGGTTCGAACCAAGTCATAAAAAAATACCTTGAGTGGGGTCCGAACCAAGTCATCAAAAAATACCTTGAGTGGGGTTCGAACCCACTCATAAAAAATACCTTGAGTGGGGTTCGAACCCACTCATAAAAAACACCTTGAGTGGGGTTCGAACCCACTCATAAAAAATACCTTGAGTGGGGTTCGAACCCACTCATAAAAAATACCTTGAGTGGCCGTTTCGAACCCACTCAAAAAAAATACCTGACGTGGGTTCGAACCCCAACACATAAAAAATACTTGAGTATGGGTTCCGAACCCACTCATAAAAAATACCTTATAGGGTTCTAACCCACTCATAAAAAATACCTTGAGTGGAGGGTTTCGAACCCACTCAGAAAAAATACCAATGAGTGGGTTCGAACCACTCCATTGAAAAAAGTACCTTAGATGTGGGTTCGTACCCACTCATAAGAAAAATACTTTAATCCTTGAGATGGGGTTCGAACCCACACAAAAAAATACCATGAGAGCTTGGGGGGTCGAACCCACCACCATAAAAAAATCGCCTTGAGTGGGTTTCGAACCCACAAAAAAAATACACTTGACATGGGTTTCGAAACCCACTCATAAAAAAAAACCTTCATGGGTTCGAACCCACTCATAAATCAACCTGAGTGGGTGTTCGAACCGCACCATAAATAAAAATACCTTTAGTGAGTGTTTTCGAACCCACTCATAAAAAAAAATACCTTGCAAAGGGTTCTAACCCACACATAAAAAATACCTTGAGTGGTATCGAAACCCACTCATGTAAAAAAACCTTTGAGTGGTGTTCGAACCCCCTCATAATAAAAACGCTTGAGGTGGGTAATTTGAACCCACTCATCAAAAAAATACACTTGAAGTGGGTCGAACCCCACTCATAAAAAATCCCCTTGAGTGGGGATCGAGAACCCACACAATAAAAAAAAAATTTTTTTACCTTAGAGTGGTTCGAACCCAACAACAACAAAAAATACCTTGAGTGGGGTTCGAGAACACACACCAAAAAATAACCTTGAGTGGGTACGAACCCACTCATTAAAAGTAACGTTGATGTGGTTCGAACCCCACTCATAATATAATACCTTGAGTGGGGTTCGAACCACCCATAAAAAATACCATGGAGTTGGTTTCGAACCAAGTCATAAAAAGATACTTGATGGGTTTCTCGAAACCAAGTCATGAAAAAAATACCTTGATGGGTTCGAACCCCACTCAAAAAATACATGAGTGGGGTTCGAACCCACTCATAAAAAATAACTTGAGTGGGTTCGAATCCACGCATAAAAAAGTACTCTTAGTGGGGGCAAACCTTACTCATAAAAAAAATAACCTTGAGTGGGTCCGAACCAGTTAGAAAAAAAAACCCTTAAGTGGGTGTTCGAACCAAGTCATAAAAAAATACTTGATGGGTTCGAACCCACATACCATAAAAAAATACTTTAGTGGGGTTCGACCACTCATAATAAAATACCTTGAGAGGGTTCGTAACCCAACTCATTTAAAAAAATACCTTGAGTTGGGGTTCGAAACCACTCATAAAAATACTTGAGTGGGTTCGCACCCACTCATACAAAATATCCTTGGATGGGTTCGAAACCACTCATTAAAAAAATACCTGAGTGGTTTCGCACCCATCTCATAACAAATACCTTCAGAGGGGGTCGAACCCCCTCAACAAAAAATACATGATGGGGTTCGAACCAAGTCCATAAAAAAAGTACCTTGAGGTGGTTCGAAACCACTCATAAAAAATAACCTTTGAGTGGGGTCTGAACCCACTCATATAAAATACCTTGAGTGGCGGTTCGAACCCACTCAATATAAAATACCTTGAGTGAGGTCGAACCCACTCATAAAATTACCTTGAGTGGTTCGAACCCACTCATAAAAAATTCCTTGAATGGGGTTCGAAACCCCACTCATAAAAAAAATACCTTGAGTGGGGTTCGAACCCACCTCATACAAGAATACCTTGGAGTGGGGTTCGAACCCACCATAAAAAAATACCGTGAGTGGGGTTCGAACCACTCATAAAAAAATACCTTGAGTGGGTTCGATCCGCACACAAAAAAAATACCTTGATGGTTTCGAACCCACACATAAAAAAATACCTTGAGGTAGGTTCGAACCCACAGACAAAAAAATACCATGAGTGTGGTTCGAACCCACTCTTAATAAATTACCTGAGTGGTTCGAACCCACACATAAAAAAATACCTGTGAGTGGGGTTCGAAACCACACATAAAAACCGTGAGTGGGGTTCGAACACAACAAAAAAATGACCTATGAGTGGGGTTCGAACCCCCTCATTATAAAATTACCTCTAGTGGGGTTGCGCAACACGAACTACCTAACATAAAAAATACCTTGTGGGTTTCGAACCCGAATCATAAAAAATAACTTGAGTGGGTCTGTTCGAACCCACTACAAAAAAAATACCTATTAGTGGGGTTCGAAACCACACCCAAAACCCCCCCAAATAACAAACACCATGAGTGTGGTTCGAACCCACACATAAAAAAATACATTATTTGGGTTCGAGCCAACACATACTAAAACACCTTGAGTGGGGTTCGCGCAACCCACTCAATAAAAGAAATACCTTTAGTGGGGTTTCGCAACCCACACATAAAAAAATACCTATGAGTGTGGTTCGAACCCACACATAAAAAAATACCTTGTATGAGGGTTCGAACAAACTCATAGAAAAAATACCTAAATGTTCGAACCTACACATAAAAAAATTACCTTGAGTTGGGGTTTTCGAACCCACACACTAAAAAAATACATTGTTTGGGGTTACGAACCCCCACATAAAAAAATAACCTTGAGTGGGGTTGCGAACCCACTCATCAAAAAATTACCTTGATGGGGTTCGAATCCACACATAAAGATAAAATAGACCTGAGTGGGGGTTCGAATCCACACTATTAAAAAATTCCAGGAGTGTTCAAATCCACACATAAAAAAATACCTTTGAGTGGGTTTGAACCCACACGCATAAAAAAAATACCTTGATGGGGTTCGAACCCCACATAAAGAAAATACTTTGTGAGTGGGGTTCTGAACCCACACATAAAAGAATACCTTGATGGGGTTTCGAACCCACTCACATAAAAAAAACCTTGGTGGGGATTCGAACCCACACATAAAAAATACCTTGAGTTTGGTGTCGAACCACACAAAAAAATAACCTTTATTTGTGGGTTCGAACCGCACTCAATAAAAAAATAACCTTGAGTGGGGTTCGAATGCACCACATAAAAAATACCTGAGTGGTTCGAGAATCCCGACACATAAAAAAGTACCTGTGAGTGGGGTTACGATACCCACACATAAACAAAATACCATCAGTGGGTTCGAACCCACACAGTAAAAAAATAGCCATTGTATTGGGGTTCGAACCCACGCGATGCAAAAAATACCCGTGGATGGGGTTCGAATCCACACATAAAAACATACCTATTGAGGTGGGGTTCGAATCCACACATAAAAAATACCCCTTAGTGGGTTGCGTACCCACACATAAAAGAAAAATCCTTTGAGTGGGGGTTTTCTAACCCACCACATTAAAAAAAATACCTCTTGAGTTGGTTCGAACTCCACACCATAAAAAGAATACCTTAGTTGGGTTCGAACCCGACACATAAGAAAACTACTTAGTGGGTTACGAACCCAAACAGAAAAAAATACCTGATTAGGGGTCGAACCCGACACATAAAAAAATACCTACTTAGTGGGGATTCGAACCCACTCATAAACAAAAATACCTTGAGTTGAGTTCGAATCCAACGTCATAAAGAAAAACCTAGAGTGGGGTTACGAAGTCCACACATAAAAAATACCTTGTTTGGGTTGCGAAACCCACACATAAAAAAGAATAACCTAGTGGGGTTCGAACCCACACAAAAAAATACCAGCTTTGAGTGGGGTTCGAACCCACCATAAAAAAATGACCTTGAGTAGGAGTATCGAATCCACACAGTAAAAAAAATACCTTGAGTGGGGTCGAATCCACCATAAAAAAATCCCTTGAGTGGGTTTACGAACCCACACATAAAAAAAATAACTTGAGTCGGGGTCAAACCCACACAGAAAAAATACCTTGAGTGGGGTTTCGAACTCCCCTCATAAAAAAAATCCCCTTGAGTGGGGTTCGAACCACTCAATAAAAAAATCCTTGAGTGGGGTTCAAACCCACACATAAAAAATACCTTGAGGGGTTCGAACCACTCTAAAACATTACCATGAGATGAGGGTTTCGAACCCACACATAAAAAAATAACCTTGAGTGTGGTTTCGAACCCACTGAGAAAAAAAAATACCTTTGGATGGGGTTCGAACCCACTCATATGAAAAAACCTAGTAGAGTGGTGACGACACCCAACATCATAAAAAAATACCCGTTTGATTGGGGTTTTCGAACCCTACACATAAAAAAATTACCCTTTTGAGTGGGGGTTTCGAACCCACTCATAAAAATACCTTGATGTTCAGAACCCACTCATAATAAAAAATACCTAGATGGGTTCGGAACCCACGACATAAAAAATACCTTGATTGGGGTTCGCGAACCCACTACATAAAAAAAAATACCTGAGTGGGGTTCTGAACCCACACATAAAAAAATACCTTATGGGGTTTGAACCCACGCATAAGAAATACCTTGATGGGTCGAACCGCGCACACATAAAAACAATAACTTGAAGTGGGGGATTCTACACACACTCTATAAAAAATTACCTGAGTGGTGTTTCGAATCCATCACACAAAAAAAAATACCTTGATTGGGGTTCGAACCACACTCGATAAAAAAAGTACCTTGAGTGGGTTCGAACCCACACTATAAAAATATACCCCTGATTGGGTTTTTCGAACCTAACACAACATAAATAAAAAATAGCCTTAGTGGGGTTCGAACCCACACATAACAAAAAATACCTTGAGATGGGGTTCGTAACCCAACACATAAAAAAATACCTTGAGTGGGGTTCAGAAACCCACACATAAAAAAATAACCTTGAGTGGGTTTCAATCCACACATAAAACAAATACCTTTGAGAGGTGCGAACATCCAACTCATAAAAAATACCTTGAGTGGGGTCGAACCCACACATAAAAAAAATACCTTGAGTGGTCGAATATCCTCACATAAAAAAAAACCTTATTGGGTTCGAACCCACTCCATAAAAAAAATACCTTTGACGTGGGAGTTTCAGAACCCAACACATCAAAAAAAAAAATACCTTGATGGTCGAATCATCACACATAAAAAGAAAAATACGTTGATGGTGTACGAACCCACTTCATATAAAAATTATCTTGAGTGGGTTCGAACCCACTCATAAAAAAATACTTGAGGGGTTAGTAGACCCACACATTAAAAATACCTTGAGTGGGGTCTTCTAACCCACTCATAAAAAAATACCTTGAGTGGGTTCGATCCAGTCATAAAAAATACCTGTGAGTGGTGGGGGTTCGAACCCCTCAAAAAAAACCTTTAGGGTGGGGTTTTTCGAACCCACTAATAAAAAAATACCTTGATTGGGTTCGATACCCACACAAAAAAATACCTTGATGGGTTCGGAACCCCACATAAAAAAAGACCTTGACTGGGTTCGAACTCCACAAAAAAATAACCTTTAGAGTGGGTTCGAACCCCCTCATAAAGAAAACCTTTAGGTGGTTTCGAACCCACTCCAAAAAAAAAAAATTTGAGTGATTCAACCCTCAAAAAAAAACCTTGAGTGGGTTCGAACGCACGACATATAGAAAGTACATTGAGGTGGTTTCGAAACCCACTCATAAAAAAATACCTTGAGTGGTGTTCGTACACCCACAGTCCATACTCATAATAAGATACTGCAGTGTTGGGGTCATTAACCAAAACTCACTATTTTTATTTGTTTTCTAAGTTTTTTTGTCGAGAAACCTCCATGGAAATAATAATAGATAGAACTCCTGATACATTCTTAACTTAAAAAGAATAAAGAAAAAAAAATAATTGAATCTGAGCTACTAGAATTTAACTCCTAAAGTATAACCTCGTCCCCTTTCAGTTCTTGGAGGACTCAAACACACACACACGCAACACACCACATACACACCACACATACACACACACATACGTGACACACATCACAGTGCACACATTCATTTAATTTAGTTTAACTTTATGTCCTTTTTACTATAAGTCGATCTTATCATTTTCGTGGTGGGTCTGAAGGGCGTCCCCTCTATGTCCATTGTACGATTTACATCGTATCCATCTTCCTTCAATATCACGCAATACTTTTATTCACGGGGAGCGGCAAGGTTACACTTTTTTGGAAATTCGTGAATACTTTACATTGTCGAATTCAGTCTAGCATTGAGGTCGATCCATATTGATTTGCATTAACATCTGGTGAGATATTGCATGCTCATGTTAGAACCTTCGCCAGATGTCTTCTGGCCTCCTTGAAGGAAGGAACTGACAGGTAGGTTCCCATGAAGGCCAGTGCATGGTAGTGCGCAGGTAACCACGCACTACCTTTCTACGCTTTAAGTTCTTTTCAATTTCTGTAACAGGTACGGATTATTCTTGTATATTTTCTTCACCACTCTGCAGCGGTAAGTTCACTGACCACCATTATTGGTAGATTATACTCAATCATGAGAGACGTACAGAGAGAATGCATGATTCATGAGACAAGCGAAGAACAATACACCGTGACCTTGTGTATAGAGCCGCGAAGACCCGTCGCATTGCTACAGACTTCACAGTCTTTACCGAAATGTCGAGGTGTCTCACGAACGATGGTCTGGATATCAAATCCCCGACAATGGCTTGGGTATCTCCATGAAGCAGTGTGATATACACAAGAATTACCTCATCCTCCCCTCTTCTCTTGACTTGCCCATCTTGCTGGTGTAACATGGAGGTGATACACTAACTAGGTACTACTAGGGATACTAGTGGGTTCGACACCCACAACCTTGAGTCTTACACTCACAGAGCGATTGACGTATACAAACTGTGCTAGGGAGATACAAGTTTTAACAAACAAAAAAATCTATTTATACTACACCACAAGAATGTTAGGTTCCCTTATATAATAGTGAAAAGCTGTTATATAGTTATAGTGAATTATTTAGTGATAGTCAGTGTGGGGGGGGGTTATATATTAGAAGATTAGTGCTGTATTAGTATAGGGATTGGCGGGTGGGGTATATTTGTGACAATAATAAAAGGGCCCCAATTATGTCGAGTTTAATTTAGAGATTATGGCCTAAAGTGACGAAAATACTATTGGTGATGTAGCAATTGGGGGGGTGAATGTTTTTGTTTTTGGCACAGTACATAGTTTCAGTATTGAGAGATATCACCGATTCCCTTGGAAGATTGACATTAATATTTCTGTTTTAATAAAAATAAAGAATAATAATATCTTTTATTTACTATCTTACATTGGTTACAAAGGATACAGTCCTAGCTGTACAACCAAGGACATACTACTATATTACAACTCCCTTGTTATGCTCTGCATTTCTGGCAATTATGTCTGTGTCCCAGTATCGACCACCACCAGTCCACTCAACACCCAGTTACCCATTTTAACTGAGGGAACATAGACAACAAGTGGTAAACAAACACGTCCAATGTTTCTACTCAGGCTGAATCGAACCCAAGCCCTCGCGTGGAACGAGAAGCCGTAGCCACCAAGCCAACAGCAGCAAATGGGTGAGGTGAGTGTAGTGTTATTCCACCAGGTGAGGAATTTGTGTGGTATTTGTGTATTAGTGATACGGGGTTTAATCAGAGGAGATAAATGTTTTTCTAACAGTAGTTTTGGAAGGTGATGAATGATGTCTGCAGTTTTAGAATTTTCGGTAGGGTGTTTCCGGAATTTTAGCCTTCGACATACAATGGAAAGTTACTCTGTCCCGACTTTTTTGGTTATCCTACTTTTTTTATACATACGCTACTATTATTAGTATAAGATTTCCTTCAGAATTTTTAACCCCGACGGGTTTAGCGCACTCAGTTAAACCAAGAAAGTCAGTGGGGTCATCGAGACTGACTGTCTTATTTCCATTGTGGTCCTCAATGCGTTGTCCCTCCAGGATGCCCACCAACACCAGTCCACTACACCCATGATGCCACCCACAGCCATCACTAACACCCAGGATGTCCACGCCGATCACCATCCACATGACACGCCATGACCACCCACAACCAGTCCACTAACGCCTCAGAATGATGGCACCCTACACCAGTCCACTAACACCCAGGATGCCCCCACCACCAGTCCACGAACTCCCCGGATGCCACATCACTACCAGTCCACTAACACGCCAGGATCCTAGCGCACAAACCTCGTCCGTCAAACATCCGGAGTACTTTATGGTTTGATGATAGGATTTGTTCAGGATGCGAACCCACAGCCATCACGCAACACCCAGGAGAGCCAGGATTCGACCCACACCAGTCCACTAACACCCAGGGATGCCACCCCACACCCATCCACTAACACCCAGGATGCCACCCACACCATTCCACTAACACCCAGATGAACCCACACTCATCCCACTAACACCCAGATGCCACCCCACACAATCCACTAACAATTAGATGCACCTCCCACCAGTCTGCACTACCACCACAGGATTGACCTCACACCCGTCCACATAACACCCAGGATGCACCCACACCATTCCACAAACACCCAAATGCACCCACACCAGTCCACTAACACCCGGATGTGTAAATTATAACATAGAAACATAAACAAATGTACACCAGAAAAAATAATATATAGGTGGCCCGGTGGCCTGTGCTAGAAGCTCCCGCTTCACACACGAGGCCCGGGTTCGATTCCCGCGGGTGGACCCACATATCGACACGTTTTCCTTACACCTGTTGTCACGTGTTCACCTACACAAATGAGGTACCTGGTGTTATTCGACTGTGTGGGTCGCATCCTGGGGAAAAGATTAAACCCAATGGAAATGTACAGGAGTGAGTACCTTATATATTGCCAACAGGTGATTACGTAGTCACTAGAAACGTAAGAACTCAGATGCTGAGGGAGTCAGTTCCCCTCAACTTCCACCGGCTCACAGTAGAGGTTTCGAAGTTGATGTAGTGGCTGTAACCAAATACCTGTGATACCTAACAGATGCATATGTTCTTACCATAACAACAAACAGTAGAATAATGATTGCTGCTAGAGAAGCACTCATTGCATTTTGACGTACCCCAATATTTTCATATTTGTATGGTAAACAAGGCCATATCTTCATAAAATAAAAGTAGAATAAGTTCATTCAGCACAGGTACACATAAGTAGCAATTATCATAGTATAAATTACGAAACATCCCCCCGCCCCCGCCCCTCGCCCCCCGCCCCTAAAACCCGCCACCCGCATTCCACGCCCCCTCCCAAACCCCCCAATCCCATCCCGCCACCACCGCCCGCCCCTTTCGCCACCCCCCGCTCGCGCCTCCAACTCTCCCGCGCCCCTCCTCCCCCCCCCTAACATACCCCGCCACCCAGCATTACTCCCCCCTCTCCCCATCCCACCAATCCCCTCCGCCAACCAGCCGAGCCCACTCCCTCCACCCCCCCGATCCTCCAACCACCTCTCCCCCCGCCCCTCGCCCCCCGCCCTAACACCCCGCCACCCGCAATCCCCCGCCCCCTCCCCCACCCGACCAAGCATCACCCGCCTACCACCTCCCGCCCCCTCAGCCCCCGCTTATCCACACCACTCTCCCGCCGCCCCTCGCCCCCCGCCCCTAACACCCCGCCACCCGCATTCCCCGCCCCCCATCCCCAAGCCCACCAATCCCCTCAGCCTACCACCACCACCCCCTCCCACCCGCCGCTCCTCCCCACATCCCGCATGCCACCTCGCTCCCCCGCCACCTAACACCCCAGCCACCCGCCATTCCCGCTCCCTCCCCCAGCCCTACCATCCCCTCCGCCTTACCCACATTCCCGCCCGCGACTCACCCCCCGCAGCTCTCTTCCACCACCTCTCATCCACCCCCCCTCGCCCGCCCGCCTCTACACCCCGCAACCTCGCATTCCCCGCCCCTCCCCCAGATCCCGACCAATCCCCCTCACGCCTACCACCCGCGCCCAGCGCTCCACCCCGACCCCGCACCTCCAACACCTCACACCCCCCCCGCCCCTCCTCTCTCCTCGATCACTCAACAAGTGCACACACCACTCTCAACAAGTACACAACACCACACCAACAAGTACACGAAATAGCCACACTCAACTTTACACACACCACACTCAACAATACAACACACGACACTCAACACGTACACACACCACACTCAACAAGTACAATACACAGCCCACACTCCAACAAGTGTCATCACACCACACTCATCAAGATCACACACCACACGCAACAAGTACACACCCCACACTCTACAAATTACAAATCACAGCTCACACTGCAAACCAGTACACACTCACCAAGTGCACACACCACACGTCAACAAGTACACACACCACACCCACCAGTACACAACACCACACTCAACAAGTACACACAGCCCACATCTCAACATAGTACACGATCACCAACTCAACAAGTACAACACACCACACTCAATACAAGTACACACACCACACTCAACAAGTACACACACCATCTAACCCACACTCAACAAGTACGGACCACAACTAGAACCACACACAACAAGTGGCACACACCACACTCAACAAGTGCACACACCACCCTCAACAAGTCACACATTTCACCACACCAACAAGTACAACACACCACACTCAACAATAACACACTACCACATCTCAAGCAAGTACAAACACACCACACTCAACAAGTACATCACACCACACTCAAACAAGTACACACACCACACCAACAGTGCACAACAGAATCCTCACAACTCAACAAGTGCACACACCACACTCTCCAAGGGCACACACCACACTCAACAAGTACACACGACCACACGAGCAACAAGTCACACACACACTGCAACAAGTGCACACACCACTCTCAACAAAGTGCTCACACACAATCAACAAGTGCACACCACCACACTCAACAAGTACACACACCACACGTCAACAAATGCGACACACCACACTCAACAAATGCACTACACCACACTATCACGAGCTTTGCTTAGAGTTGTGAACTCTCTGTACCGCGGATTCAGCTAGCTGTCCTAGTGGCTCACACGACAGTCTGTGATGTTTGAGTCTCTCTGACACTTGTGCGGGTTTAAGCTAGCGGTCTAGGGCTAAACACGGAGCGGGTCAGAGTTGGAGACTCTCTGAACCGCCGGGTTTATAGCGTAGCTGTTCTATTGGCCTAACCCCGACGCGACTGGATTGTCTGAGACTCTCAGACCGCGTTTAAGCTAGTCCTGGTCTAGGTGGCTAACACGACGGTCTGATTCTGAGAATCTCGAGATCACGGCAGGGTTTAAGGCTAGCTGTCATAGATGCTAACACACGGTCTGGAGTTGTGAGACTCTCGGACCGCGGGGTTAAGCTAGCTGGCAGTGCTAACACACGTTTCTTGAGTTGTGAGTCTCTCTGATCCGCGGGTTGTAAGATAGCTTGTCTAGTGCTCAACACACGGTCCCTGGAAGTTGTTGAGTCTCATCTGACCGCGGGGTTTAAGCTAGCTGGTCTAGTGGGTCTACCGAACGACTGTTCTGAGTTGTGAGAGCTCTCTGACGCGAGCGGTTTAACGCTAGCTGTCTAGTGTCTAACACGACGGTCCTGGATTGTTGAGTCTCGCGGACCGCGTGGTTGAAGCGTAGCTGGTCGAGTGGCTAACCACGGAAGTCTGTGTTCTGAGTCTCCTGACCGCTGGGTTATAAGCTGAGCTGGTCTAGTGGCTTAACACGACGTCTGTATTATAGAGTTCTCTCAGACCGCGTGGGGTTTAAGCAGCTGGTCTATGGCTAACACGACGGTCCTGGAGTATTGAGACTCTCGACCGCGGTTTAAACTAAGGCTGTCTAGTGCTAACACTAAGACTGGAGCGTTAGTGAGTCTCTCCTGACCGCTGTTTTTAAGGCTAGCTGGTCTAAGTGGCAACACGATGGTCTGGAGTTTTGAGAGTCTCGTGCTGACCGCGGGTTTAATCTAGCTGTCCTAGTGGCGAAGTACACTACGGTCTGGAGTTGTGAGTCTCTCTTGAACCGCGGGTTATAACTAGCTTGTCTAGTGGCCTAAACACGACGGTCTGAGTGTGAGACTCTGTGACTCGCGGTTTAAATCGTACTGGACTAGTGGCTACATGACGGTCTGAATGTGAGTGACTCTCTGACCGCGGGTTTAAGCTAGCTGTCTATAGTGGCTAACACACGGTCGAGTTGTGAGTCTCTCTGACCTGCCGGGTTTAAGCTAGTCTGGTCAGTGACTAACACGAACGGTCTTGGGAGTTGTGAGTCTCTCTGACCCGGGTTTAACTAAGCTGGTCTTAGTGCCTGAGAACACGACGGACCTCTGGAGTTGTAGAGTCCTCTCTGACCGCGGGTTAAAGCTAGCTGGTCTAGTGGCTACACGACTCTGTCTTGAGTTGTGAGTCCTCTGCCGCGGGTTTAAGCATAGCTGTCTCTAGCGCTAACACGACGGTCCTGGATTGTGATCACAACTGACGCGGCTGGGTACTAACTAGCTGGTCTAGATGGCGTAACCACACGGTCTGGAGTTGTGAGTCTCTCTGACCGCGGGTGTTAACTAGCTGTGTACTATGTGGACTCAACACGACTGTCTGGAGTTTTGGAGACTCTCTGCCGCGGGATTTAAGTCTAGCTGGTCTAGTGGCTAACACTACAGTCTTGTAGTTGTGAGTCTCTCTGACCGCGGGTTAAGCTAGCTGTTCTAGCTGGCTAAACCACGACGTCTGGAGTTGTGATCCTCATGGACCGTGCTGGTTTAAGCTAGCTGGTCTAGTGGCAAGACACGACGGTCTCTGTGATGTTGTGATTCTCTCTGACCTGCGGGTTTAAGCTAGATCTGAGGTCTATGGCCAACACGACGGTCTGGAGTTTGAAGACTCTCTGACCGCGGGTTAAGCTAGCTGTTCTTAAGTGCTAACACGAGGTCTGGAGTGTTGTGAACTCTCTGATCGTCGGTTAAAACCGGCCGGGTTTATTGGTTTTAAAAAAAGTTTGTATTACATAATAATTTCCCATCAGAGGTTTCAATACAAGTTCTTCACAAAGTACAAAAGCATTAACTCGCCTCTATAAATCTTATTTCAAAACCACAATAATTACTACAATAAATAGTAAACTAGTTAAAATAAACACACATCAAAAATAAACTTATGATATACCATTATATTACTGCTAAGAAATAAATATCTAGTGACAACAATATTGGAACCAAACAATAATTAAACATCAATAACCATAGCTTTAAAATACTAACGAAATCGTTAACCTTATTGAGTACTCATATCAGATACCTTCTGAGTACCTGCCTGAGCACCTACTGAGTCCCTACTTGAGTACCTTCTGATACCTGCTGACACCTACGAGTCCCCTACTGAAGTACCCCTTCTGATACATGCTGAGCACCATACTGAGGTCCTAACTAGAGTACCTTCCTGAGTTACCTTCTAGCACCTACTGAGTCCTTACTGAGTACCTTCTGATTACCTGCTGAGGCATCCTACTGATCCCTACTGAGACTAACATCTAATACCTGCTGAGTCACAACTCTACTTAGTCCCTACTGAGTACCTATCTGAGTACAAATGCATGAGGCACCTACAGATTCCACTACTGAGTGACCATCCTTAGTACACTGCAGAGCACCTACTGATCCGCGTACTGAGGTACTGCTGATACCGTGCAGAGCAACTCTACTGAGTCCCCTACTGATAACCTTATCCTGAGTACCTGCTGAGCACCTACTGAGTACCTACTGAGTACCTATCTGAGTATCCTGCTGACCACCTACTGATCCCTACTGAGTACCTTTCGAGTACCGGTTGACTGAGCCAGCCTACTGAGCCCAACTGAGTAAACTTCTGAGTATCCTGCAGAGCACGTCTACTGAGTCCCCAACTGAGACCTTCTGAGTACCTGCATGAGCAACCTACTGAGTCCCTAATGAGTACCAATTCTGTTACCTGCTGAGCACCTACTGAGTCCCTACTGAGTACCTACTGAGTATCTGCTGACAACCCTACTTATCTCTCTGAGTACCTTCTGAGTACCTCTGATACACGCTGCTGAGTCCCACTGAGTACCTTCTGAGTACCTGCTGAGACAGCACCTACTGAGTACCCTACTGAATACCTCTGATTACCTCGAGCACTCTACTGAGTACCTACTGCGTACCTTCGGAGCACCTACTGATTCCCTAACTTGGGTGTACCTTCTGAGTACCTGCTGAGAGCACCTACTGAAGTCCTACTGAGTACATTCTATACAAGCTGACAACCTACTGATCCCTACTGGATTACCTTCTGAGTACGCTTGCTGAGCACCTACTGAGTCCCTACTTAGAGTACCTTCTTAGTACCTGTGCTGAAGCACCACTGAGTCCCTACTGAGGTACCTGCTGAGACACCTACTGATCAGAGCACCTAATGGTAACCTCTGAGGTCACCTTTCGAGTAACCAGCTGAGTTGCACCTACAGAGTCCCTTCACTGAGTACTCTCGCTCCTGTAGTACCTGCTGAGCACTCTATAAGCTGAAGTCCCTACTGATACCTCCCGAGTACCCTGCAGTAGCACCTACTGAGTCCTACTGAGTACCTTCCCTGAGTCCCTGCATGAGCACCTAACTGAGTCCCCCTACTAGAGTACCTTCTGAGTACCCTGCTTGACACCTACTGAGTCCCTACTGATACCATCTGATACCGCAGACAACCTACTGATGTCCCATACTTGAGTACCTTCTAGTACCTGCTTGAGCACCTACTGAGTCGCCTACTGAGTACCATCCATGCGTACCCTGCTAGCACCTAATGAGTCCCTACTGAGTACCATCAGAGTACCTGCTGACACGCTACGAGTTCCCTACTGAGTACCTTCTGATACCTGCTGAGCATCCTACTGAGTCCCTACTGAGTACCGTTCCTGAGTACCTGCTGGACACCTAGGCAGAGTCCCTACTGTGATACCTTCGTGAGGACCTGCTGAGCACCTACTGAGTGCCCTGACAGATTACCTTTCTGAGGACCTGCTTAGCCCGCTACTGAGTCCCTACTGGATGTACCGTGTTCTGAGTACCTTCTGAGGGCACCTCCTGAGTTCCCTACTTAGTTACCTTCTGAGTACCTTGCTGAGCACCTACTGATGTCCCTACTGAGTACCGTGTCCTGAGTACCTTGCTGAGACACCTACGTGAGTCCTACTGAAGTACCTTCTGAGTACCTGCTAGCACCTACTGAGTCCCTACTGAGTTCCCTTCTGAGTACCTGCTGATGCACCTACTGATCCCTACTGAGTACCTCTAGTTCAGCTGATGCACCCTACGATCCCTACTGAGTATCTTCCTGAGTACCGCTGACACCACTGAGTCCCTACTGGTACCTCCTGAGTACTCGGCTGAGCAACTAATCCCTACTGATACCCTTCTGAGTACCTGCCTGAGAACCTACT
>NW_026507727.1:0-16583 GCF_026875155.1 Cherax quadricarinatus
AATTTTCAGTGCTTGAAATTTTCCCTAAGACTCATAATCGCTGGGGGCAGTTGCAAGGGCGAAGCGTGCAAAGATTTCATTTGTAGGTTTAATATACTGAGACTTGAGGGTTTTGATAGCATCTTCGTAGGTATTACACTCAGAAAACCTCATATATCTTAGGTGACACAAAATTGATGAGCAGACTAGTTTATCTAGATCTTCTTTAGGAAGGGCTCCCAAGAAGTTTCAAAAGTCTTAAAACCATGCTTCCATTCCTGGGGCAGCCGTTGATAAGCGGGTCACAGTCTAGCCTCTCAGGTTTCAGTAAACGCTCCATGTTGTGATGTAGTCTAGAGCAGGATCACCACCGGGTAGCCCAGGATTCTATGTTCAATTAAATTGTTGTGATAGAAACACAGGCCTTATCTCTGGGGCTTTATTGAACATAGAATCTTCATAGTACTTCTGCAACAACAAAATATAATGACTAGTACATCTAATAATGGCTTCTACAGGGATGGTGATGTCTTGCATATGTCAAGAGAAAAGTTATAACTACAGGCCACATATTTAAACTCACCATGTAATCTGCATCGGTGATAAACGGATAAAGTAGGAGAGAATCACACACCATATGTTGGTGCCCATGACGCACGCCAAACTGTTGTTGTTGTTAAGGGCCCCTAGAGGTGGTGCAGTATTATCCTGCTGCTGCTCCCCACAGGACCAGTATCACTACAAAGACTAGAAAATACGCTCGACCTCATCTTCACTAACAATGACGATCTGATACGTAATATAACTGTATCAAAGACAATACACTCAGATCACAACATAATAGAGGTACAAACATGTATGCACAGGACTCCGGACCAGCAAAATGTGAGCAGTCATGAAGATCTCTTCACGAATTTCAATTTCAATAACAAAAACATACAGTGGGAACAAGTAAACCATGTCCTAAATGAAACAAGCTGGGAAGATATCCTAAACAACACAGACCCGAACATTTGCCTTGAAAAAATGAATTCTGTAGTTCTTGAGATCTTCTCAAGACACATTCATTAAGAAAAAGAAAGAGAAGATGTAAACTAGGAAGAGAGAGATGTTCCCCATACAGACGAAGGCGAAGAGTCACATAGCTGCTGAGTTGGGCCAATATATTTGAAATACGAAGGGAGGCACTAGTCAATGAAATTGCAAATATAGAACTTAAGCTGAAGGAACCTTACAGAAGACAAGAATCACAGGAAGAACTAAAAGCCTTAAAGGAAATTGAAAAAAAAATACTTCTATTCTTATGCCAATCTAAGGGAAAAAAACATTCAGTATTGGGCCCCTGCTTAGGTGGGATGGGACATACACAGATGACAGCCAAGAAATGAGTGAGATACAAAAGTCCCAATATGATTCAGTGTTCATCGAGCCACTGCCCAGACTAAGGGTCAACAATCGAAATGAATTCTTTATGAACGAAACCCAAAATTTGGTCATCCCAAAAATCTCGGCTATTATTCTAACTCCACAAGACTTTGAAGAGGCACTTAATGACATGCCCATGCACTCTGCCCCAGGCCAAGACTCGTGGAGCTCTGTGTTCATCAAGAATTGCAAGAAGCCCCTATCTCGTGATTTCAGCATTTTATGGAGAGGGAGCATGGCACAGTCATCCCACAAACACTAAAAACAACAGACATAGCCCCACTCAACAAAGGGGGCAGTAAAGCAATTGCAAAGAACTACAGACCGATAGCACTAACATCCCATATCATAAAAATCTTTAAGAGGGTTCTAAGAAGCAAGACAGCCAACCACCTAGATACCCATCACTTACACAACCCAGGGCAACACAGATTTAGAGCAGGTCGCTCCTGCCTGTCCCAGCTACTGGACCACTATGACAAGGTCTGGATGTTGTATTACCTGGAGTTTGCCTGGAGAAAGTTCCGGGGGTCAACGCCCCCGCGGCCCGGTCTGTGACCAGGCCTCATGGTGGAACAGGGCCTGATCAACAAGACTGTTACTGCTGGCTGCACGCAATCCAATGTATGAGCCACAGCTGATGGGTTTCTAGATGGGTGGTGATCTTGCTTCTTAGGACCCTTTCAAAGATTTTTATGATATGGGATGTTAGTGCTATCGGTCTGTAGTTCTTTGCTGTTGCTTTACTGTCCCCTTTGTGGAGTGGGGCTATGTCTGTTGTTTTTAGTAACTGTGGGACGACCCCCGTGTCCATGCTCCCTCTCCATAGGATGGTAAAAGCTCGTGATAGGGGCTTCTTGCAGTCTTGAATGAACCGGAATTCCATGAGTCTGGGCCCTGGGGCAGAGTGCATGGCAATGTCATTTATCGGCCTGTTTCGAAGTCTCTGGCGTCAGAATAACATCGGATAGGCCCTTTTGTTAAACCAAATTCTGTGGCTCTCCATAAAAAATTCCATTTTTGATCTCGACTCTCAGTCCTGGTTAGCGCTTGCTAAAACTGAGTCATATTGGGACTTCAGTAGCTCACTCATTTCCTTGCCTGCATCTGTGTAGGCCCATCGGTTTATGTAGACCCAAATTACTTCGAACAGGCGATAAATGACATGCCCATGCACTCTGCCCCAGGGCCATACACATGGAACTCCGTCTCAGCAAGAACTGCAAGAAGCCCCTATCACGAGCTTTTAACAGCCTATGGAGAGGGACAGGGACACGGGTCGTCCCACAGTTTACGAACAAAAAAAAAACAGCAGACATAACCCCACGCCACCAAGGAGTCAGTAAGCAACAGCAAAGAACTAAACAAACAGACCGATAGCATTACCATAACATATCATAAAAATCTTGAAAAGGCCTCCTAAGAATCAAGATCGGCCACCCATCTAGATACCCATCATTTACACAACCTAGGCAACATGGTTTTAGAGCGATCGCTCTGTCTGTCCCAACTACTGGTTCACGTACGACAAGTCCTAGATGCCACTAAAAGACGAAAAGATGCAGATGTAATATACACAGACTTTGCAAAAGGCCTTCGACAAGTGTGACATGGCGTTAATTATCGCACAAATCGTGCTACAAGGAATAACAGGCAAAGTTGTAGATGGTCTATAAATTTCCTCCAAACGAACACAAGTATAATCAACAGAGGAAAGTTTGAGGCGCTACGGTGAAAAGCTGTGTTCCGCAAGGCACAGTACTCGTTCCCATCTTGTTCTCACCTCATAGCTAACATAGACCTATGATGGTCAGCCAACCACCGTGTCTTCCGTTGCAATGACACCCCGAAACTGCTGACCAGTGTCTTCCATTGCAGACACTGCAATGCTCCAGGCGGACAGCAACCAAATCTTTCAATTGGGCTGCAGAAAACTATATTTATTCAACGAGAGAAATTTTCAATTATCTCCGATATGGTCCAAGATGAGGAAATTAAATCTACATCAGAGTATAAAAACAATCCAGCCACAAAAACAAGCGAGAAACAAGCGTCAGAGACCGGAAGTGATCTGTCGTGGATATCGCCTTCAGACCATAACAAATGTTAGTGAGACAACAAACTATCATTTCAACTCGGGAAAACTGAAGCCCATTCTCATATGCACGAAACATAAACTGAGAAGGGTAAATAATTTTAAATGTCCAGTGTAATGGGGACCCATCACTTTGGTTTTCATCAGTAAAATATATGGAATCCCCTTTGACCCATGCATGGCAGGAAGAATGATAGGGAAACAGTGTAGTAAAGAAACGATTAATGCCAGACTGAAGTTCCTGTATAAGACAAGCACAGTGTCTACCTACTGAGGCTCGCAGGACCCAATGTCTAGCCTTATACAATGCCATATGGATTACGCGGGCTCTACATGTACTCGCCTTGACAAACAAAAAACTAAGATAGACTGCAAATCACCCAAAACAAAAGCGAGATTCCATCCTGGGGCTGGGACCAAGAGAACATGTAGGCAGGATGAATTAACAGCATTGGATAATGTGAATGTTGAAGACAGAGTAAAACAACTGAAGCTAAATCATGTTTTATAAAAATTGCTCACATGTTAGTTCCCAGTATATCTTGCTGCCAATTTTTGTCAAGGTGGGGAACCAAGCAATCATAGTACGAGGGGAGAGAGCACAACTTTGTATACCACAGTCAGTGGCCAGACTTCAAACACCTTTCTGTACAGCAATGAAGGAAATTGAACAGACTGCCCGCACCATGTCAAAGCCAGTCATAGCATGAATCAGTTCAAGAAGAGTGGCCAAAAGTGTCTGATGAATGTTGCTACAGTAAGGAGGGAATGATTATCTATTTTTTTAGCTAACATACGTGTAATGTTACCTTATCCTAGTAATGACACTCGTAATTGTAGAAAGTCTTAATGACCCTCGTGAGTAGATAGTCTTTTTAAGTGTGGATAATAAGATTTATCTTCATTTAGAATAAATAAGAAAAATTTATATCCTTTTATTTTATAAGAATAAGGTAAAAAGGACCCACGATGGAAATAAGCACTCTGTCTGACGTTTTTGGGTAATCCCAGGTTTCTCTACACATTTGCTGCTATGTACGATAATTCTATATAACTGTATTTGTGTATACCTGAATAAACTTACTTGCTTACTTACTAACATTGTATCAATCGCATCTGCTAGAAAAATGACAGGATGGATAATGAGAACCTTCAAAACTAGGGATGCCAAACCCAGATGACACTCTCAGGTCACTGTTCTAATCTAGGCTGGAATAATTTGCTGCACACTAACAGCACCTTTCAAGGCAGGTGAAATTGCTGACCTAGAAAATGTACAGAGAACCTTCACGGCACGCATAATGGAGATAAAACACCTAAATTACTGGTAGCATTTGAAGTTCCTGAACCTGTACTCCCTGGAATGCAGGCAGGAGAGAAACATGATTATATACACCTGGCAAATCCAGAGGACTATACCGAACTTGCCAAAGAAAATCACTCACTACGCAAGCAAAAGAACTCGGCAGAACGAGCCAACATCCCCCCCAATGGAAAAGCAGGGGTGTCACTAGCAGTTAAGAGACATCACAATAAGTGTCAGGGGACCCAAGACTGTTCCAACGTGCCTCCCAGCCGACATAAGGGGAATTACCAATAGAACCCCTGGCGGTCTTCACAAGAGCACCTGGACTGTAACCTAAAGTTCGGTATTACCTACACAACCCAGGGCAACATGGTTTAGAACTCGCCCTTCTGTCTCAACTATTGGATCCACTACGACAAGTCCTAGATGCACTAGAAGACAAAAAGAATGCAGATGTAATATGTACAGACTTTCCAAAAGCCTTCGACAATTGTGACCATGCGTAATACGCACAAAAGTGCCTGCTAAAGGAATAACAGAAAGTTCGGTCCAGGGATCTATAATTTCCTCACTAACAGAACACAGAGAGGAGTAGTCAACGATAAAGGCCGAGGCAGCTACGGTGAAAAGCACTGTCCACAAGGCACAGTACTACTCGCTCCATTGTGTTCCTAGCCTCATATCTGACATAGACAAGATGTCAGCCACAGCACCCTGTCTTCCTTTGCAGATGACACCCGAAATCGCAGGTCAGTGTCTTCCCATTGCAGACACTGCAAACTCCAGCAGACATCAACCAAATCTTTCAGTGGGCTGCTGAAAACAATATGAATTCAACGATGAGAAATTCCAAGTAACTTAGATATGGTAAACACGAGGAAAATTAAAATCTTCATCAGAGTACAAAACAAATTCTGTCGTCCCACAATATAGATGCGAATCACAACGTCAAAGACCTGGGAGTGATCATGTCGAGATCTCACCTTCTATCCATAACATTGTATCAATTCGCATCTGGTAGAAAAATGACAGATGGATAATGAGAACCTCAAAACTAGGGAGGCCAAGCCCACGATAAGCACTCGTCAGGTCCTCACTTGTTCCTATCTAGCTGGAATATTGCTGCACACTAACAGCACCTTTCAAGCGGTGAAATTGCTGGACACTAGAAAATGTTACAGAGAACCTTCACGGCGCGCATAACAGAGAAAACACCTCAATTACTGGAAGCCGCTTGGAGGTTCCTAACCTGTATTCCCTGGAATGCAGGTGGGGAGAGATACATGATTATATACAACCTGGAAAATACTAGAGGGACTATACCGAACTTGCAACACGAAAAATCACTCACTAGGAAAGCAAAAGCTTTGGCAGACGATGCAACATCCCCCCCAATGAAAAGCAGGGTGTCACTAGCACGTTAAGAGACCAACTATAAGTGTCAGGGTCCGAGACTGTTCCAACTGCCTCCCAGCATACATAGGGGGATACCAAAAGTCCCCGGGCACGTCTTCAAGCTGGCAACCTGGGGACAAGCACCTAAAGTTGGTTCCCTGACCAGCTGGGCTGTGGCCGTACGTTGTTTGCGTGCAGACAAGCAGTAAACAGCCTGGTTGATCAGGCTCTGATCCACCAGAGGCCTGGTCACTAGCCGGGCGCGGGGGCGTTAACCCCCGAAACCTTCTCCAGGTAAACATTTAAAGGACCCCAGTGGAATTAAGTCTCTTTGTGTGACTTTTTTGGGTTATCCTAGGTTCTCTACACATATGCTGCTATGTATGATAATCTTTGTAACTGTATTTGTGTATACCTGAATAAACTTACTTTAGTGCAAAGTTGCCAGTGGGAAAGGTAATAATAGATTCAAAACTAGTAACATGACCCCTGAGGGTCCCCTGGGGCACGATTGTAGTAGGCCGGAAGAGGTTTCGGGGGTCAACGCCCCACGCAGCCTGGTCTGTGACCAGGCCTCATGGTGGATCAGGGCTTGATCAACCATTCTTAGGTTCTTATGTTCTTACTGTTGACCGCCCATAAACCGACATATGAACCACAGCCCGGCTGGTCAGGTACTGACTTCAGATGCCTGTCCAAAGCCTTCTTGAAGACAGCCACGGGTCTATTAGTTATCCCCCTTATGTATGCTGGGAGGCTGTTGAACAGTCTTGGGCCCCAACACTTACTGTGTTTGGCCTCTCAGTGCACTCCGTGGGCACCCTGGTTTTCATTGGGGCGATGTTGCATCGCCAGCCGAGTCTTTTGCTTTCATATGGAGTGATTTTCGTGTGCAAGTTTGGTAATAATCCCTCTAGGATTTTCCAAGTGTATATAATAATAATAATATATTTATTTACTACAAGTGCATGTACAAGGTATACAAACCATAGCTGACATCAGTGACATACTGCTACAGTGGTCCCTCATTGTTCGTAATTAATCCATTCCTGGAGCCGTTACTATAAACGAAATTTACGATTTACGAATCAATTTTCCTCCAAAATTTGCACCAGTAAACTATAGTGATAATATAGCATTTATTGTGGTGGAGACGGAAATAAAAAAATAGAGAAGTAGATACAGCGATTGATAAACAAAGGTGGAGGCTCGACCGTTCGTCATTGTAGGAGTGCCAGCAGTCACCGGCTCTTCAACACGCAAGTTATACTTTTGTATCAATCAAATCACTTATTACTCCGGGTAGAATAATTTCCAGTAGATCCCTTCATGTGTTAGCGCAAATCACCGACCAGTAAATGGTTAAATAAGTGACCCACTGGGGATCAGGTCAGATAGACTGCCCGACCCTTGACTGGTCGGAACCCTGTGGACTGGTCCGAACCCTTATGACTGGTCCGACCCTGCTGGTTTCAAACGGTTTCGTGTGCACCACCTAGCAGGTTATTAATAGAATATTCAAGAGGTTGCTAGTAGAATTAACAGAAATCACCCATTCAAATCATTAGTAAGCTGTGTTAGTGTGTGGTCAGTCATCTAACGGCTTCCACAGGCATAAAGTGTCAATTCTGTGGAAAGTGTGTCACGCCCCCTTGTGCAGATATCCAAGAACTAGCTACAAGCAGTAAAAACAGGGAAGTGTTTTTGGGTAGGCCCAAATGAGATAAACAGGGGACTAAAATCAAAGGGTATTAAAAGAGGTCAACATTCAAAAGCTGCTTTCTAGAAAACCTGGAAGCTTCCCAACAACAGATGGAACATAAAAAGTCCGGGCTGAAGTACTTCCCTTGATACTGGCCCATGTAGTCAGAAACTGTAAGGCTTGAGATGATGTCCTGGTAGTCAGTAAATGGGGGCTGATAGTGCTGTCCGGGGAGACAGTAATGGGGAAGCGGAGTGCTGTCCTGGAGACAGTAATGGTGAAGCTGGAGGTGCTGTCCTGGAAGACAGTAATGGTGAGCTGGAGATGCTGTCCTGGGAGACAGTAATGGGGAAGCTGGAGATGCTGTCCTGAGACATAATGGTGAAGCGGGAGATTTTGTTCCAGGTAGCGGGAATTAAACGCAGGAAGGAATACAATGAAGACCTCATAGGGGAACAGGAGCCATAGTAGGGAAACAGTGTAGTCAAAGATAAGATAAAACCAATATTGCAAACTAGAAATACCGCAGGAAATAGCAAACAAGAGGAACTCCACTAGCAATAGGGAGGAGATATACCAAAAACAAATGGTGGAGCTCCATTGTCGGTGGCTAGGGAGGTTAGAAGTAGACAGGGAAACATGCACCAACAGGGAATATAGTCCACAGAACCCAAGGCAAACAGAAACCAAGCCTGTGTACATACTATGCAGCACTCGTATCTGCTGCATGGGAAATCTGGAAAAACAGATGGGACGTGCAACTATGACCACCCTAGGAAAATGCCAGGCCCAAGACAACAGGAAAATCAAACCTCCCTTCTTAAGCTTTTTCCACCCTAACTGTGGTACCTCTTCATACAGGAAAAGACTTGTGCTATAACTTAATTTGCCAGGCATACCATCCAAGGGGACAAAAAGATACAAAACATCCAGCCATGGGAAAACCTGGTAGCCACAGCCACTCAAGAGGAGAGGTTTAGTGCAGGAAGGAAAAAAAAACTGGCAGGAAATGGCAGAAATCGTACACCCAAACCAGTCATTCCTGGAGGTGGAACCACAGTCATGGCCTCCACTCCACAAACCAACAGAGACAATACTAATGCCGAATAAAAAAAATCCCCCCCCAGTACCAACAATAGCCACCAGTCCGATAACATTCTCGTTGCAAATAATACAGGGTCTAAAGCCACAACAAACATAAAATACCTTTCATCCGTGGACTGCTTGCAGAGGCAAAGCAATGTTCGCGGCGTCACTGAGACGACCCACCTAAAGGAATCACTTGACAACGAATATGGATCCCAGGTTACAACCTATACAGAGGTGACAGAGTGAACAGCAAAAGGGGGGGGGTGGTTGGCCTGTACATTGCAAGAGTCACTTGGTTTGCACAGAACTGCTAAATGCCTCAAATGAGGAGTGGAAGTTTTTAGTAGCAGTAAATAGGTCCGAGAACCAAACCTAGTCATTGTGATATCTACAAGCCTTCCGATGTCAACATCCCAGCAATTCCAGGAACAGCCTGTTAAAAATTGACACTGTCTGGAAAACCTTCCAGCTCCTGCACCCAACATCTTGCTCCGGGGGGATTTCAACTAAGGCAACCTAAAAATGGAGGAATATAGCAAATAATATTGTTGCAGTAATAACCCCAGAGGCGCCTCTGATGAAAACTCACACTCAACCGAGCCTTTTTAAATCTCTTGCACAAAATTCAATTTTAAACCAGCAATAATAGAGCCTACTAGACTGGTGAATACACTTAGTACCTAATCTGTCACTAACAATAGATCTGATCAGAAATATCACCATATCATAAACAAGAATACTCGATTCACATAATTGAGGTTCATCTGTATGCGCGGAGCCCCAACCGACATAAGGAGATTAGTCACGGAGGGAGCATTCACCAAATTCAACTTCAATAACAAAAACAAAAGTGGGACCAAGTAAACCAAGTCCTAACCGATATAAAGCTGGGAAATATACTAAGCCCACAGACCCCAACTTATGCCTAGAACAGATTAACTCGTAGCACTCGAGGATGCACAAGCTTATCCTCTAAGAAAAGGAGGAGTAGATGGAAAACAGAAAGAGGACAGGCGCTCAGGTCCCTTTACAGGCGACGGAAAAGAATAACAGAGGCGGCTAAAAGAGGTCAATATATCTGAAATGCGTATGGAGAACACTGGTCAGAGAAATAGCAAGCATCGAACGTAAGCTAAAAAATCCTTTAGGAAGTCAGGAATCGCGGGAAGAACTAAAAGCCATAAATGAAATCGAAAGAACCCAAAGTATTTCTTTCTCGCTAGGCAAAAATCAAAATCGAGAACAGACGTCCAGTATTGGGCCCCTACTAAACAAATGGCCTAACACATATGACAACCAAGGAAATGAGTGAGCTACTCTACTCAAGTCCCAATATGACGCAGTTTTTGCAAAAGGCCGCTAACCAAGGGACCGAGAGTCGAAGATCAAAATGAATTGTTATAGAGAGGCCTACAAAATTTGATTAACAACAAGCCTATCCGATGTTATCCCTGAGCCAAATGACGTTCGAACAGGCGAGAAATGACATGCCATCGCACTCTGCCCAGGGCCAGACTCATGGAACTCTGTGTTCATCCAAGACTGCAAGTAGCCCGATCACGAGCCTTTTTCCATCCTATGAGAGGGAGCATGGACAACGGGGGTTCGTCCTCACAGTTGCTAAAAACATCAGACATAACCCCACTGCCACAAAAGGGGGCATAAAGCAACAGCAAAAACTACAGACCAATAGCACTAACATCCCATACTTAAAATCTTTGAAGGTCCTAAGAAGCCAAGATCACCATGCTCTAGAAACCCATCAGTTACACAACCCATGCAAACATGGGTTTAGAACAGGTCGCGCCTGTCTGTCTCAACTATTGGACCACTACGACAAGGTTCCAAATGCACTAAAGACAATAAGAAATGCAGATGTAATATATACAACTATGCCAAAAAGCCTTCGACAATGTGACCATGGCGTTATAGCGCACAAATCGTGCTAAAGGAATAACAGGAAAAAGTCCGGGTCGATGATCTAAAATCCTCACTAACAGAACACAGAGAGTAGTCGTCAACAGAGTAAAGTCCGCGCCAAAAACTTACGGTGAAAAGCTCTGTTCCACAAGGCACAGTAACTCGCTCCCATCTTGTTCCTCATCCTTGATCGACATAGTCAAAGGTTGTCAGCCACAGCACCGTGTCTGTCCTTTCAGATGACAGCCGAATCTGCATGACAGTGGTCTTCCATTGCCGACACTGGGCAAAGCTCCAGCAGAATCAACCACATCTTTCAAAGTGGGCTGCAAGAAAACAATATGAAGTTTCACGATGAGAAATTTTTCAATTACCAGATATGGAAACATGAGGAAATAAATCTTCATCAGAGGACAAAACAAATTCTGGCCACAAAATAGAAGCGAAACACCAACGTCAAAACCTGGAGTGACATGTCGGAGGATCTCACTTCAAGGACCCATAACATTTGGATCAATCGCATCTGCTAGAAATTGACCAGGATGGATAAATGAGAACCTTCAAACTAGGAGGCCAAGCCCATGATTGACACTCTTTCAGGTCACTTGTTCGATCTGGCTGGAAGATTGCGGCACACTAACACACATTTCAAGGCAGGTGAAATTGCCGACCTAGAAATGTACAGAGAACTTTCACAGGCGCGCATAACGGAGATAAAACACCTCAATTATTGGAGCGCTTGAGGTTCCTAAACCTGTATTCCCCTGAACGCAGGAGGGAGAGATTACATGAGTATAACACCTGGAAAATCCTAGAGGACTAAGTACCCGAACTTGCACACGAAAATCACCCACTACGAAAGCAAAACTTGGCAGACGAGGCACCAGCCCCCCAAGAAAAGCAGGGGTGTCCACTAGCACGTTAAGAGACCATACAATAAGTGTCAGGGGCCCGAGACTGTTCAACTGCCTCCCAGCACACTAAGGGGGATTACCAACAGACCCTGCATCTTCAGCTGGCACTGACAACACCTAAAGTCAGTTACGATCAGCCGGGCTGTGGCTCGATGTGTGGCTTGCGTGCAGCAGCAGTAACAGCCTGGTTGATCAGGCTCTGATCCACAGGAATACGGCCAGGTCTCAGACCGGCCCGCGGGGCGTTGACCCCCGGAACTCTCTCCCCAGGTAAAAACTCCAGGGTAATAAGAAATAATGTAAATCAATAATCCGTTCCTGACACCCAGAAAGTATGTAAAACAAAAAAAATTTTAACATGAAATATGCAATGTAGTACATAAACAAACAATGGGAAATGAGAATGAAACTTTAACAGCATAACACGTACCTTTATGTGAGATTCTTCTTATTGTATGGGAGACTTGAGGAGAGAGAGAGTGGATTGTTTATAGTTTGGAAGGGGAATCCCCTTCCAATCACACCTCAGTACCATTTGCTTTTCTGGGGGTGCTTCTTCTTCTCTTTTCCTTATGCCACTAGGACCACCTTGAGAGTCACTGGATCCTGGCTCACAAATACCTGTGGAGAGAGCTCTGTTTCTGGCGTCTCTTTAACACTTCCCTAAAATGCCCCAAGACTTTGCCACGTACATGTTGCCAACCTGGCTTGCAAAACACCTTGTGAGGGTATGTTTTCTCCATATAAGCTTCATCTTACCCCACATAGTTAATAATCTCTTTAAGTTCTGAAGAAGGCACCCGTCCTTTCCATCTCTCTTCCATCCTCCTCTGCAGCAAGGTTCTGAGCTGCGAATTGTTGCTCTTTTCCGCTGAAGCTCTTGCAGCTCCTCAGTGGTGAGCTCTTCATTGTGGTCCTTCCACAATTTCTTCCACAGCCTCCACACTCTCCATCCAAACCCCATGGAACTCCCCAGTGCCACAAGATGATTTTACAACAGACATAGGCTCATGAGGGTCAGTACCATATTCTCAAAATCCCTCTGTCGACACAATCTGGCCACAATTTTTCTCCAGGCAGAGTTCAAAAGTCCGGTAGTCACTCCCTCCCAAGCCATACCAATTAGGGTTATGCAGGGAGATGCGGAAGTGTTCTCTCCAAAATTCCCTAGGGTCAAGTGAGTGGTCTGTGGGCACAGTCAAGACCTTGGTGGGGGGGAAAAACAGCTTTTGTGTAGAGTTTTTTAAAGTTTTGCAATAACCTGCTGTCCATGGTTGGAGGAGAGAGTGGGTAATTCGGGGCAAGAACGTTCTGTAATGACCAAAAACTCCTCGAGAATTAGGTTCATCCAAGTTTGGAGGATGAGGCAGTGGCAGTGGTCCATTACTAAGCAGGCACTTGAGATCAATTTCTTTTCCGATAACTCATTCACACACTAGGGCCAAACACGTTCATTGAACAACTCGACGAAAGTTTCCCTCGTGACCCATGCCCTTACTATTAGATTTCCATAACACACCAATTTACTCTTCATAACAGGTTTTTCCGAACACTCGGGGATTTTCAGAATGGTACACTAGTAATGGCTTCACTTTGATATCCCCACTAGCATTACACAGAACATAGCGTCCAGCCTGTTCTTTCAAGCGTGTGTCCTGGCTTGCCGTTTCCTCTTGGTAATAAGGTCCTCTTGGCGTTTCTCCAAAAGAGGCCTGTTTCGTCACAATTGAAACACGTGTTCTTTTCTGGCCTTCAGCCTCTATGTAAGCCTAAATTCATGCCATATATTTCAGCCGCCTGTGTTCCGAACTGGCAGCCTCACCATGCCTTACCACACTGTGTATGCCAGTAAACGTGCTTAAATCTCTCAAACCAGCCGGGGCGCCTTAAATTCACTCACTTCACCACTGTTGCAGGCAATTTCTTTACCAAATCTTCATGCAAACTGCCTTGCCTTTTCACACATTTAACGAAGTCATAAAGTATCTCCTCTAATTTGTTTCCTCATTTATCCACTCCAATATTAACTTCTCAGCCCTCTTCCAGTACTGTGATCGCAGTTTTGTCAGCATAGTTACTCCCTTTGCAACAACAGCATCCTTTAGGTCATTTTTCTTGGCCACCATGGAACATAAGGCTGTGTAGGTTTCTATACATCCTGGAAAAGTGCGGCACACACTTGTACCACTTTCAAATTTGTTCAATGATGGTTTTTCTGAAATCAATCGTATTTCCACCCGGGGGGGGGGGGGGGGGGGGGGGCCGGGGGTGGGGGGGGCCCGCCCGCTCCTTCGTTACCACAGGCCTTGCACTAGGAGCTTTCTTTGAGCCATGGTAGCTTAGGTGTACTTGCAAAGCACTAAAATAAAGGAATATTATGACAATATGTTGCTGGAGCACGTGAGGGACCTCCGCACGGGTAAACAATGCCAGACTGGCTGCTGCCCTGGCTCACGCCGTGGGGTACACTCCCCGACGAACAGGACTCGTGAGTCCAACCTATGAAAAGCGAGGCCAGGTTTAGAAGAAAAAGACCTCTATGATTGGCGAATTACGAGTGCCGGGAACGACACGAAAAGCGAGGGACCCCTGGTATATAGAAAGTCCCGCTTGTTTACCCTGGAGTTGACTGAGAGAGTTTCGTTCGGGGTCAAACGCCCCGCGGCCCTGTCTGTGAACCAGGCCTCCTGGGGATCACCCGGATCAACCAGGCTGTTGCTGCTGGATGCATCAAACCACGTATAGCCACAGCCCGCTGATCAGGAACTGACGTTAGGTGCTTGTCCAGTGCCAGCTGAGACAGCCAGGGGTTGGTTGGTATCCCCCTTATGTTGCGGGAGGCAGTTAAACAGTCTCGGGCCCCTGACACTAGAGGTTATTGTATGGTCTCTTAAACGGGGCATGACCCCTGCTTTTCATGGGGGGATGTGCAATCGTCTTGCCAAGTCTTTGCGTTCCGTAGTGAGTGATTTTCGTGTGCAAGTTCGGTACTATCCCTCCTAGGATTTTCCAGTGTATATAATCATGGATCTCTCCTCCTGCGTTCCAAGAATACAGTGTAGGAAACCTCAAGCCTCCCAGTAATTGAGGTGTTTTATCGCCATTAATCACGACCGTGAAAATTCTCTGTACATTTTCTAGGTCGGCAAGTCACTGCCTTGAAAGTGCTGTTAAGTGCAGCAATATCCAGCAGATAAACAAGTACCTGGAAGAGAGTCATCATGGGCTTGGCCTCCCCTAGTTTTGCAGTTCTCATATCCATCCTGTCATGTTGCTAGCAGGTGCGATTGATACAATGTATGGTCCGTGAAGGAGATCCCTCCCGACATAATCACTCCCAGGTCTTTGAGGTGGTGTTTCGCTCTATTGTTGTAGGCCCAGAATTTGTTTTGTTACTCTGATGAAGATTTATTTCCTTCCTCATGTTTACCATATCTGAGTAATTGAAATTTCTCATCGTTTGAACTTCTAGTGTTTGCCGCAGGCCATTCTGAAAATTGTGGTTATGTCCGCCTGGAGCCTTGCAGTGTCTGCAATGGAAGACACTGTCATGCAGATCGGGTGTCATCTGCAAACAGGAAGAACAAACGGTGCTGTGGCTGACATCCTTGTCAGGTCGGATATGTTATGCAGACATTTCAGGCAAGTTAGGTTCAGTGTCCCAGGATGTGACCCATACCTGTCCACTACACCCAGGCACCAGTTTACTGATGGGTGAACATGGCCGACCGTGTAAGGAAACCACGTCCTAGTTTCCACCCCTTCGCCAGGATCGAACTCGGACCCTCACCGTCTGATGCGAGGAGCCTTTGCCACCAGCATGGAGCACCGTGCCTGGTGGCATGGTGCATTCAGGAATAAGTTTAATTCAGGTATATAGAATTCAGTTTACATTGATTTTATACATAGCAGCATATGTGTAGAGAACGAACCTAGGTAACCCCTAAAAAAAGGCTACGTGACAATTGCAGTGACCTCACGAGGCGCCCGGAGGCGTGGGGTACCTACCTGTGATCCCTTCAACCCCCACGATGGGCGCCCTGGGCTCGGTGTGTACCCTACCCTTCAACCTACAGGACGGCAATAGGGGTTGTAGTTCACCAGTCAACCCCACGAGGGCGACCCTGGGGTTATTCACTCTTAACCCCACGAGGGCGGCCCTGAGATTGTTGTTCACCCTTCAAACCACAAGGTCGACGTCTGGGGTTTTGTCACCCTTAACCCCACGAGGGTGACACCTTGGGTTTGTTGTTCGCCTTTTAACCCCACAAGGGCGACCCTGGGGTGGTTGTTCACCTTTAACCCCATGAGGGCAACCCTGGGGTTGTTGTTCACCTGTAACTCCATGAGGGCAACCCTGGGGTTGTTGTTCGCCTGTAACTCCACGAGGGCGACCCTGAGGGTTGTTGTTCACCTTTAACCCCACGATGGCTACCCTGTGTTTTTTTCCCCTTAAGTAACCCGTACGAGAGCCTACCCGGATATTGTTCACCCTTAACCCCAAGAGGGCAGGTCCTGGGGGTTGTTTTGTAGCCCTTAAACCCCACGGGGCAGCCCTGGAGTTGTGGAAAATTTTTAATTTTCCGAAACTATAGTGCCTAATAGGTGTTTAATGTGTCGATATGAGTCAAAAATATATGTGACAATATGATAAACCATGAGATCCCTTGCGCAATGCGCGGATTGCGGGGGAGAGGTCGACTCGGGCCATGGGAGGTGGGAGGTTTTGAATATAGTGAGGAGGCTGGAAAGCATGGA